>JARYHS010013631.1:19012110-19155493 GCA_031002005.1 Vandiemenella viatica | reverse complement strand
ACCTAATTCATTAAATAAACCATTTTAAAAGTAGTAAAGACAGCCAATATTTAATAAAAGGGCTAAACAAACTTTTTATAATAATAAAGAAACTTTAAACTAACCTGGAATAGGTTAATCCATTATTGTCCCACTTGCAAACAATAGATTTTTGCTACGTGAGCATTTCACTATTTCTGAACACTTTTAAATGAAGTAAAGTAATTTTAAAACAATAATAATTCGAAAGAAAGTTAAATTTACGGAAATTCCTTAGTTTTAGACCGGGGAAATAATGTAAATAAATTTTTAAACACTTCGATAAATACACATTCACTTCTAATATTTTTTATCATATCTTCCCAGTAATTTCCCGAACTAAAAAGTAGATTTTCTGAAAGAACTAAAAATCTAGATTAACATATTTAAATTTCATAACATTCCATGCAGTAGAACAGATTTTATATACATTTTAACGATTATTTCATCATTAAACACATGTGGTTTCACTGTAGATTTATTTGCAAGTAAACCAAGCCACTTTCATAAATAAAACTGTTGTCAAAACACGTAACTAAATTCAAAGAAAATTCCGATAATTTTACTTTTTCGATAGAAACAATACTTTAAGAATTATTAACGAAAAAACAAGTGACTTCTAAACAGAGGCACTACCAAATTTTGTTAAAGTAGTAACTTCGCTATCTCACCAAAGATTACGATAAAATTTACATCACTGGAATCGGGAATTAAAATAGAAAATTTTGGCACTAATTTTATGTAGATTATTTGTCATTCAGAGAGTTGACCTAAAAAGTACTTAAAAATTCAGATAAAATTAGAGGGACCCCCACTGGACTTTGGGACTGTATCAATATGCAGTTTATAAACTAAATCCGTTTATAAACAAACTAATCATTCGAGAATTCTAACTAAACACTCTTTATGTATCATGAGGACAAGCCTATATGCAGTCAAAGTCTGAACACTTTTTATAATCTCAATCATTTTACACTATTTTGGGAAAGTAGGTGAATACCAGATGTTGCGCAGATGGGTTATATAAGCGGGCACTTCGTAGAGGTCTTTTGTCTCTTGCTTCGTCTTCTGTCTGTATCCTGGGAATGTAATGTAAGGTAAATCTGCTGTGGTGTGTGTCGGTTTGAAGCCGGAAACTGGCTGAGCTAGCTGGGAACGTGTGTCAGCCATGATGAATTTATTTCTTTACCAGATCGGGATGTTAAACACTACTAAGAACTTTTAAATTTTAAAGATTTTTTCGGTTGGTTCAATTCTCTCCATAATCTGCAATTTTCTGGAAACATTTGTTCGATTGCCTACTCAATTGTATAATGCAAATTTTGAAAATGTGACTTTTAAAGTAAACTTCAATTTTTTCTTCAAGTGAACTTTTTTGTGATTTCGTAGTAGACTGGAAACCTTTTCTAAGTTTGTGGTTTGAACAAATTTAGTGGCGACCATTAAGCATTTTAGTTGAGTATTCAGGCAGGCACATGGTCAATTTACAATTATTTAGTCAAATTCAACAGAACTTTTATTTCAAGTGAACTTTCAACTAAGATACTAAGCCTATACTCCACCCCGGTATAAGCTTGGGTCCTTACACTGTATCCAATCTAACAGCTATGATGATGAACATGGATAAATGGTTTAAACGGAATGAACTACAAATCTCAACTGAAAAGTCCTCAGTGATAATCTTCACCAAAAATCGATTAGATCTCAACGAAATCAGAACAGTCAGATTAGGAATCTACTCATTTACAGTTAAATCCAATGTTCGTTTCCTTGGTCTAGTGCTGTACTCCAAACTCAGTTGGATTTCCCACATTACTCAAGTAGTTAATTCCAGTATCCAGCTCTGAACATTATTCGATGTGTAACATGGGTATGGTGGGGTGCAAATCACAACATCCTCTTAACAATATACAGAGCCTTAATTCAATCTAAAATATATTATGGAAGCATTCTGTACAGCAGCGCAAATACTTGAACCCTTTCCACGCTGGACAAACTCCAATACAGCCGTATACGAACCTGTCTGGGAGCCATGAGATCAACTCCCACCAACGCCCTACTGGTAGAAGCCCGGGAGATGCCCCTGAATATCAGATGAAACTGGCTGGCTAGTAAATATATTCTGAAAAGGTTAGCATACAGGAATTCATTCATTCATTTTATTTGGTCCTATACATCATTTACATACAACTTGTATAATGAATTAGGACAAGTCAAGGGAATCATCCAGTTATCTCAAAATGCAAAGCTTTGTTTATTACAGAGCATCATAGAATGGCAGAAGTCCTCCTCTGTTACAGAGAATGGGAAAAACTGGCAGACAGAATTATTCCAACAAAGATATTTCCTCCATATTAATGTTATTCCAGCACTAGTATGGTATAAATACCAATGTATTACATAACTCCTGAGACCAACCAACATGTCACCTACAAACAAGCAGTAAGTAAATACTTGGAGGACAATTGGAATTATTCGTTTTATATTTACACGGACGGATGCAAAATAGACTCGGGGGATGGAGTAGGCTACACCTTTTATTTCCCGAGTACTAGATATCAAGAAAAGTGTAAATTACCATTGAATACATCCATATCTACTGCAGAAGCCATCGCCATATTAAGAGCACTTGAGCACAGCTTGACATTGACTGAGGCGAGTTTTTTAATAATCTCTGATTCGCTCAGTGTGCTGAACTCCATCCAAAGAAAATTTTGGGGCAATAAAACCAATCAATTTATAGTTAAGTTTGTGGATACATATCTATAATTGTCCAGAAGAAATAGATCCATTAACTTCCTTTGGCTAAAAGAACATGCAGGGGTTCCTGATAATGAAACAGTGGATCAAATTGCAAAGACAGTCGCTAGAATATGAGACACCTTAGATATCCAGCATCCGTACACTGACTACCTCTTCAAAATAAAAACAAGGGCTCTGAACAAATGGCAAACTGAATGGGACTCCAGCAAAAGTAGGAGGGTACAATATTATTGTTTGGTTCAACCCCGAATACCATCCCGCCCATGGTCCTTCAACTTCCCGGATCATATAGGCGTCATTTCCACTATAATTAGAATGCGCTTCAACCATGGTTTATTCCCCCAAAATTTACATCTTAGATACTGATATTTGTGATTGCGATAGAGCAGAAATAGGGGATATTATTTGCATAGTCTTTTCATGCCCCAAATAAAAATCTCATCGACAATTTTTTTTAAAACAACTAGTCAACTGTGGAATACCTCTCCCAACAAGCATCAGCTGTCTGTTGTATGGTAACAACGTGACCATATACAAGTTGTTAAGTACCTTTGTAAAGTCAACTAATATAAAAATTTAGATGTGAAAACTAGTTATTTGTAAGGATTTTACTCATTGTAATGTCAGGGGGAAAAAAACAACTATAATAAATTAAGAATCTGTATCATTTGTAATTATGTTTGAGCAATTGTATCTATAAATAATGTGTCAAACCTTGACTCTCACTCCTCTTTAGGGGATAAACAAAAATGTTCCCTTTTGATTAATCAGTTTACTTATGTTCTATCCTTTATATTTTACTAATCATGTCAAGTCTTGCTCTCCTGCCTATAAGTAAAATGTTTTTATATAGTTGTACAAATGGATGATGATTGTATAGTGCCTAGGCACTCAAAGCCAAATAAAAATAATAATAATAATAAAAATTGTGTTCAGAAACACGAGAATCTTTCAGTCCAGTATAGCGTAGTAAAAACTTTTAATGGTGGTTTTTCAATACTGTGTTTGGATACTATTTTTGTAAGTAAAAGATCAACCACTGAGGTGATAACATGAGTCAGGTAAAGAAAATATTTTAACATACTTTATTACTTTCGTAGATTATAATGTACACCTAGACAAAATAAAGAACATATAACAGAGTATGGTTGGCAACCCTGACTGTGACTCCAAACTCACTTTTTGAGAAACAACCAAATGAAAACGTTGAAGGAGACTGAAGACAGCAGGAACAAGTTCTTTACACGGCTGAGATACGGACAAGTATCAACACAGAAAGGGTGTGCAGTATACCGGTCAAATGTGGCTCGATCTTCCAGCGTAAGGTGACAAGAGTTGACGAACGAAATGAAAAACGGATTGCCCGAGCGTAAATCGTAAACACTATGAAAGTAACAAATCTGAGCGATCAATTGGGTTTTCTAATATGTGAGGCACAAGATTCAAGTAGTAATGAAATTTTCGACTATGTTTTATAGTTAAATTACAAAAAATATTATTATTCAGTGATGAATTATTTAATTTTGATACCATTAATCTGAGTTTTTATATGAATGTGATACTGAATAAGTCTATTTGAGAAATTTTAATTAGGTACTTATTAATATGTACTTTACTATCAATTAACCATATTTATTGTCATCACTAATAGTAAAAAATATTTTTTTAAAAATATAAACTTTTTTCATCACGGGTTGTTGCGCAAGGCCTCTTCAAGAGCGAGCCCCCGGGCGATTGCCCTGTTCGCCACCCCCTAAGGCCGCCTATTCCAGTCAGTAACTCATATGATAAGGGAGCTGGATTGGGACTCATTGGAGGAAAGGAGGAGGGTAAAGCGAGTGTTGGGAATATACAGGGCACATGTTGGTGATGTTGTTTGGAGGGATATTGGTCAAAGAATTAGGAATAGTGCATGGAAGGGGAAAGGCAACCATTACCACAAGCTTGTGCTTGATTTCATGCATTAGAGAGTAGGAAAATTTTCTTTTGTTGGTTAGGGATTGGAACAAATTACCAAGTGTAGTGATGATTAATTTTCCAAAAACATTTAAGGAATTTAAAATTAAAATTTGTAAATCAGAATAATAAATGGGTGAGAAATTTAACATTCTAATTATAAAAGAAAATTTATATATATATATATATAATAGGGGTAATTAGATGACAAGGAAATTGCCACCAGAGTGTTAGGTCCATTGCAATTAATAATAAATAAAGTAAATAAATAAAAATCATTAGAGGTACTGGGGGCAAACAATAGGAAGGAACTGGCAGGGTTGGAAAGTGTCCCATGGGCAGGCCAGATTAATGGACAGTGAGATTCACTAGCCAAGCTTTCCTTCAACTCATGATGAACAAGACACCACATTCAACAAGGCACACACTGTGTGAGGGGAATGCACCTGGTGCACCACTGAACATTCAGAACATCCTCTCAAAGCTAACATACACTGTCGTATCGGAGACGTGTAACCCAGAGGCTACTATGAGTTCTCTTGCCAGTGTAGGTGCTGCATTTGTTGGAAATTTAAGGCAAGATAATAATCCTGATACTGGGTTGTATCATATGGTTGACCATGCCTGTACTGCCATCCTGGAATTTCCTCCACAGCCATGTAAACACTACGAACAATATGCAACTCTTAGAATACTTGGCACCAGGTGCAGTTAGTCATTAATCTATCAATGATCTGACCACATATTATAATGTCATTCAGACATGTTCCCTATGCCATCCTGCTTCCCTCCTGTGACTGAGATACTGTGTGTCAAATGCACACAACATGCAGCCAGAACTGCTGCACCCGAGATCTCTATCCACATGAACCACTCCCAGCACATTAAGAAGCCTTGTACTGAGTTGTCTGATCATAGTTTGTGTGTTGTGCAGCGATGGGTTATTCCAGACATTATCTCCATGATGCAATGATTTCTTGGGGATCTCAAAGATCCTTAAACTAATGGATATGAATGACAACGATACATGTTTTACAATTGGTAAAGGTGCAACTGTACCATATCATTATTCAGCCTGGAAACTTGCTGTATACTGGAGGACTATAAATTTAGAATTACCTGTTCATAAACGAAGGGAAACAAAATGGGTTGAGTTTGATCTTAGTGACCAGCAGTTAATATAGAACTTGAAAAGAAGAAGAGTATTAGTTTATACATCAACAGAATACACTTAGCTTAGAATATTTACGTTACTCGCAGAAAGTGTGTAGTGTTCAAGATATTTTGAATTGCATGGGGAAGAGATTGTAACACTCTACCACTTCTTATAATCTGCAAGCTGACCCTAATTGCTTGCAATTCATGGTGCAGTAAAAGGAGTTATATAGTCAGCAGCTGAATTCGGTAGAGACTTCAGGAAACTTCATTTTTATGAAACTCAAAAGCATTTCACCTGAGGAATACAATGAAGGTAGCTGTTGA
Organism: Vandiemenella viatica; assembly: GCA_031002005.1. Lineage (NCBI taxonomy): Eukaryota > Metazoa > Arthropoda > Insecta > Orthoptera > Morabidae > Vandiemenella > Vandiemenella viatica. The sequence goes on along the minus strand of JARYHS010013631.1, from coordinate 19,149,274 downwards.
AACATCACACTTTGCCGAACTTTATAATAATAATAATAATTCCATGAGGTTGCAATGATCTGCTGACAGAGTTTCTATTGGTTGTGCATTCTGCCCCTATTGCAGCCACCTTAACCTAACCCGTCAATCCTACTGGGTTCGGTGGTGCTAAAGTTTATAGTGGAATCCGAACCATGAAAGCATTCTGGTGTACTTCACACGACACAGCAAGCTTGGCCAGATCTGAAGGTCAGGTTAAGGTCCTTTGAAAATCCCCACCGAGCCAGGGATTTGAAGTGAGGACCTTTCAATCTCCAGTCAGGCGCCTTAACCACTGAGTCACCAGATCACTATGGCTGAACTTTTCCGGCACAACATCTGCTGTGCACTGTGAAAGACTCAATTCTCATATCAGTCAAGTCTGTGAAGAAAGGATGTGGTTTCCCAATCAGCAACATGGTGTGAGGCAATGTTATCCATGCAAATTTCAGTTATTGGGTTATGTGTAAAGTACTTTGAATGAAATTGACAAGGGATATCAGGTTGATAGTATAACACTCCATTTTTCCAAATCATTTGACAAAATTAGCCATAAAATAGAGGTAAATAAGATAAAAACCATTGGTATTTATAAAAAGTTACTTGTTGGGAAAAAGAATTCTTAAAAGCTAGGGATAGGGCAGTGCCATATTTTGGGGGGGGGTCAACTTGCCCCAGTTTGTTACTTCAAGTGTGTGGCAAAATCATGTTTGAAGAGGTGGTAAATGCCAAATTTATTTATTTTTTCATTTTTTTCATTTTAGCTTCACTACTGCTACAGGCAGTGACGATGGGTGGGATTGGCAAAATAATGTGTAGAGGGGCAGCGATCTCAAACTTTTTGCTCTAACTCCGAAAATTGAAAATTCGTAGATGCGTCCCTGCGATAGTAGTATGTTGGGACCATTGCTTAATGATTCTGTTAGAAGTTAGGTTATTTGCAGTTAATATAATCTACTATACAATTTCGTAAGGTCAGTCACTCATCTCGATAGCTATTGACTGGAAAATGGTGACGTCATGGGCCAGCGACCAGAGATACCATTGTAAGAAATTTGTGGTTATGTCCACAATTTAATAGCTAAGCAACTACTACCAAATTAATAGGCATAGTACAGTCATTAAGTTTGCTTTTCATAGCATTTCATAGTTTAAAAAATTTTTGATAAATTTTGTGGCTGAAAAAAACAGTAACATGTTGCTAATGAAAGCAACTTAAAAAATTTACTCATAGTCTCTGCTGTAACCATGAATGGCAATTATTTTTCCAGCTTGGAAAATTTTCAATCTTGTAAAATTTTCACTAATCTTGTGGCTTGATCAAAGTTTATGCATTACGAGGGATTTTACTGACCACTTTTGTTAATGGCTTTTGTTCATGTTCGCTGTATGTGAGTTATTAGGTTATTTTAAGTGTACATCGGACTAAATGTGTTACGGAATCGAGTATTATGGAAATTCATTTTGTCGGGGTTGCTCAACTGTTTAATAATATGGAATGTGTATTAAGTTCTCTGTCCTTTACAGATACTATGACCAATGATTACATTATGAGTGTTTCCCCAGTCTCAATAAAAAAAATAAAAAATAATGTGATGCTTTCGAAGCAAACAGGATTTTTTTAAATTTTGCAGTGTGACCTTTAAGGGTCAAATAAAAGTTAGTTTCTATTTAAGCAATTATACAAGTGCGCTATCGACCCTGTTCATGTTTAATACCTACCTCTATTAGTGCTTCTGAGTTGTTCAAGTTCAACATATTTTATTCACCCTGAAATACTGGTCCAGTTTACATTTGGTCAAATCAGGTCAACCAGTCATAATCTTTAATTCTAGAAACCAGAACTATTCTAGAACCGTGACAATATGCAAAAAATGGTCATGGGCTTACACTAATGCTATATAATAGGATTAATATGCACATTGATTGTTGACAGCTAAAGGGAGACCTGGACCAATAATCTAGTAGGGTAGGTCAGCATAAACTGAAAATGAATGCAGAAAGATCTTTTTTTTCTCAGTTCCAAGCCAATCGGCCTGAATACTGGATACCAACAAAAGCAACATATGACAAAGATCAAATTATGTCTTGAAAATAGCAATCAAAAAATGTGGGAAGTCTCCAAAATGCAGACATCATAGAAATAAATATAAGTGGACTAATTGCGAAAAGAGACATGATTGCCACATATGCACATGAGACCACACCAAGTGTGATGATTGTAGTGGAATTACATGTGTGTGAATTAGATATAGAAACATTAATTGAAATCAAAGGGTATCATCATATAAGATGTGACTCAGAAAGTAAACACACTGGTGGAATAGTCATATATGTTACTGAAAACCTTTTATATGAAGTTGGTTAAAAAAAGATGAATTTTATACCAGAAAGCTAGTAGCACAAGTAACAGGTCTATGAATGAAACAAATTGTTAATAAGATGACTAGGATCACTCCCAATAGTTAAACATTAATTGATCTTGTTATTACTGATAATTTAAATTTGAAATATACAGTAGTAGACACACCTAGAACCATCATCATGTAGGGCAGCCTCCAGCTGCTGGCCAGGTCTGCTGGGAACAAAAGCCTCTTCATCGCTTCCTATCCAACCACCATCTTCTTCTTCCACTGTCGCCCAATTTCCTCCTCTTTCCTCTACACATTTCTTAACACCTTTAATCCATCTGTTCCTTGGTCTTCCTCTAGGCCTCTTCCTAGCTTTTTCAATTCTCTTTTGTAGTGGTTCTTCCTTTATCAACTCCCTGATTCTCTCATTCCTTATTCTCACTCTTCTTGTTACTCCTAGTCTACTCCTCTGAAATTTCATTTCCAAAGATTGTCCTTTGTCTCTCTCCTTCATCACCCATGTTTCTGACCCATATGTTAAAATTGGTACAAAATATGTTTTATATATTGCCTCTTTGGTCTTTTGTGGGACATCGTTACTCCATCAAGGCTCCTAATACTTTTAAAAAATCCATCTGCACATCTTCCTCTTTCATTAATCTCCATCCTGTTTCCTCAATTTTCTTCAATACAGCTTCCCAAGTATTTGAAACTCTATTTAGTTGCTCTCCTCCAAGTGATATGCCTATGTCCGCCCTGTTCTTCTTTCTTGTTGTTATCACCACTTCACTTTTTTTCGCAGAGAACTTCATACTATACGCTGCCACTACTTTCTCCCACACATGTAGCTGATCCTGCACCTCTCTTTCATCATCTCCCCAAACTAATAGGTCATCTGCAAATACCATTGCTTTCATTTTTCCTTCCCCAATGCTCTGCACCACCTTCTTCAGTATTTCATCCATAGCTACAATAAATAACAGGGGTGATAAGGCACTTCCTTGCTTTAGCCCATTTTTCAAATGGAACCATCCAGTTTTATCCCTTCCCACTTTTACACAGCTCTTACTACCTTCATACATATCCTTCACTCTTTCCACTATCTCCATTTTTAATAAATTTTTCTCAGTCCTTCCCACACTTTGTTTTGGCTGATGCTGTCATATGCCTTTTCAATGTCCAGGAAGGCCATCACCAGATCTTTTCCATACTCATAGTGCTACCGCTCTTGTAGCTGTCTTTTTGCAAATATAAGATCGATAGTAGACCTTCCTAGTCTAAATCCATATTGTTCTTCCCTTAGTTACCTTTCCACCATTCTTCTTATTCGGCTTTCCAAAACTTTTTTTATATATCTTGGCACAGTGGCACATCAGGGTAACACCATGGTAGTTCTGGCAGACAGTCCTGTCCCCTTTCTTAAATATGGGTATTATTACCCCTTTCCTCCAGTCATCTGGGATTCTTCCCACTTTCCACACAGCCCGCATCACCCTGTAGAGCCACTGTGTTTCATTACTCCAGCAGCTCGTATCATCTCCATGCTCACTTCTTCCACTCCGGGTGCTTTACCTCCCTTTATTCTCTTTATCGCGTTCTCCAATTCCTTCCATGTAATATCTTCCCTTTCCTCTTGATACTGGTCCTGTTCTTCCTCTGAACTCTCATTATCATCACTGGGTCCTGAAGCATTCAACAGATCCTCAAAATACTCCCTCCAGACTTCCTTTATGTCGTCCTTCCCGTCCATTAAGTTGCCATTCTTATTCTTTATACTACCTGCTCCCATTCTGCTCTTCCTCCTACTTTTTATCAAATAAAAAGGACCAGAACTGTTACAAGTTTCAGAGAAAAGTTGGGTAAATGTCTAGAGGAGAGAGATTGTAACATTTTATTGTGAAGGATTCAATGAAATTAACAACTTGTTTGTTTGTTGTTGTTTTTTTCTTTCTTTTCACTTTTATTTTTAATGTGATGTATGAATTGTAATTTATATATATTATATTAACCATAGGCTATTTGAAAATAAATAAACAAAAATCAATATATATTATAAAAGTAAGTGTACAATGTACTTGCCACTAAAACTCAAAAACGAGTTCCGCTACGACCAAGGGAGTTATATGGTGTGGTAGCCCTCTATCCCTTATCCATGAAGAAGGTTCCAGTTTTTACCTGAAGGGAGTGCTGTTGAAGATATAGTATCTGGAAGTTTTGCCCTCTAGAAATTTCTAGAACAGTCCAGAACATTCGAGGGCATTACACAACACTCCAGAAGGTTCCGGGATGTTTTGGAACATTTTGCAACATCCCGGAACATCACAGATCATTCTGGAACATTTCAGAAAACTCTCGAATGTTCTGGAAGATTGTGGATCATTCGAAGCTTTTTTTGTTTGGGTGGGCTACCCATTGGGGGGGGGGGGGGGGGTATATAAAGCAAGATCTGTCATGGGTTCGAAAACCAACTTGTCAACCAAATGTATCCACAACTTGTTCTCAACTATTTGGCTATTTCAAAGGGCAATTCTGACAACTAAAAATAATATTGTCAATGATATCAATTTTAATATTCAAAAGAAAATTCCCGTGAGGATTTAAATTTAAAATACTGCAATTTACAATCATAAGAGCCTATATTTTTGTAATTAACAAAGTGCAAGGACAAACGTTTAAACATTGTGACATCAATCTCAAAGACTCCTGTTTCTCTCATGGTCAACTATACATACCTTGGTCTCGAGTAGGAAATTCGAAAAATTTGTACATATATACCCCAGACAACAAAATTAAAAATGTTGTTTATAAAAAGGAATTGCAAATAGAATATGTTTTCAGTAAAAAAAAAAATACCTCTTATATTTTAAAGTTTATCCTTTTATTTCAACTAACACGCAGTCTCATATCAACTCCCTGAGCGGAGTACCCCAGCTAGTAAGTAAATACAATAAATAATGGAAAATTTGTAAACATAATTTTCATACCTGCAATTTTCGATGGAAACATTCAGAAGAACAATAGCACCCTCACAAGGTTAGGAAGATAAATACTGGCTAAAATCATGGATTTAAGAATCTACAACATTGTTAGTAGACTTCCATTTATCTATAGTTTGAAAAGCTGTACAGTGAAAGAGTTGGATTACAAAACTTTGGTGAGACCATGGCTTAAAAATGGCAGTGTAATATGGGATCCACATTTTGGGTATGAAATACAGGAGCTGGATGGGCTGCAAAAGAGAGTAGCTAGATTACCGAAGAACACAATAAGTAACTGCTATGATAATGAATCTGAATGGTGATTCATTGGAAAAAAAGAAGAGGGTGAAGATAGTACAGTGTTGAACAATTTATCAAAAACCCTGATAGAATTTAAAATTAAAAACTCATAAATGATAAACGTTGATGGTTGGTGATACTGCACTTAAAGAGTTTAACATAAAAAAAAAAAAAAACAAGAAGTGGGAGAATAGGTGTGTAGGGAAATTCCCACCAGAATGTTTACACCATCTCAATTAATTTAAATGAACAGATAGCAACAAAAATAAGTGGTATTTAAGAACAAAGACATCAGTGTGATCTAAGGATCAAAAATAGTGATTCAATGGATCTGTTGAGGTTATAAATAGCATCCGAAATTTGTAAAGATAGCTATCCATACACAACAAATATTATATAATCTCACCATCTGCAATGGCTTTGCTATATTCAGATTTCTTCCAGCCATGGAGCTTTCAGAGAAACTTGAGACAAAAAAACAATAGTCAAGTGGCTGATGGGATTATTGAGAAAGTAGTATAGAGAATTTACAGGAGAGTTGGAAGAATTTGTGAAGTGGACGGCTAGAGAACAGAAAAGGCAGCTCATTGTAGATGCTGATGTTCCATAAGGAGTGTTAAGGCACAAGAAGTGTTGTATTTCAAGAAGTCTTTTCTCCACCTGCTATCTTCTATTAACAATCCAATTCCTTTTTATATTAGTCACTGATTGTATTCTGTGATAATTTTTCCATACAAATCACACTGTCCACATTTGTATTTGATCCAACTCTTGCAATTGATATCAATAACATGGGTCCCATACCCACCAGGATGGCTGCATGTGTTAAGATTTCACCATACTGGATCAGGGAGATACAACAGAGTCAGGTATATTCCTGGCCCCTGAATGCCAGCCGCACTGATTATGGTTTTTATGTGGTTTTCCACAATCATCAAGGTGAATGTTGCGATGGTTATCAATCTTCACCTCAAAAACTACACAAATGGACTTACTACACACAGAAAATGGTTACATGTTTTGCATATCCTCTATGAGAGTATGACAGCCAAGGAAGCTGGTAGTTTGAGTGATAAATATGCTTTCAAAAATATATACATGCCTCTGGAAAGAGAAAGTGCCAGGGTTGACCCCTGAAAGTGTAAAAAGTCCATAAAAAAGATAATGATGAATATGGATCCTATATATATATATTGTGATAAGTTATTATGCGCTGGAAAATTCTTGAAGACCATCTAAATTAATTTAAATGAACAGATAGCAACAAAAACTGGTGAGAGGTTAAATGCATACACTTCAAGTCTCATCACATGACTGATATAATAGTTGACATTTGTGTTGATGGGGCTGATGATGGTTGTGGTGATGGTGGTAGTGGTGGGCTTTGGGTTGGTAGTAGTGGTGTGTGAGTTGGAAGGGAGATATGATGTAACTAATTTGCAAATCATACTGTATCCCTGCTATAACATGCAGTTTATAACTAGTCAATGATGGAGAAGGAATGAAGTAGGGGGGTACTTGGAAAGATTAGACAGTAGAAAGTCTGAGGGAGATAATTGGAAAGAGTATCATTTGCCAGTTGGGTAACATCAAGAAACAAACTTCCTGAGCCAGATGAAAAATTTCTAGGTTTTACTAAGAGACCAAAAAACACATGTGGAAGATTGAGGGATCATATTAGGACAGAGACTATATGCAGAACTGGCTGATGGAAGGTATAAGAGGAATTTTGGATAGACAGGCTTACTCAATAACCAGTCCCAGTGAACAGGAACTGGCCCTGGCTTTACCAAACCCTCTTATAGTCACCAAAACTGTTTTATGATCACTTACTAGCTGGTGCCCATGACTTTGTTCATGTTTATAAAGAATTTTGATAGATAGCTACCGACATGCAACCACCATGGTGTATGATGGGAGACTCAAAGCTAATACCACACACAAACACAAGTGATCTGCGCAGGGCTTTTATGGCTGCAAAGTTAAATGTAGAGACACATAATATTAAAATAGACAAAATAGAAAAATGTTCTAGATCAACAATTTTACATCACCATATCTCCCACAGCCCCTAGTTAGCGACATATAACCACAATAGTGCATGATGAGAGACTCGAGGTGACTACCACACACAAACACCATTGGTAAGTACTTGTGTTTGCAAAGTGAAATGTAAGGAAACACAGTTTTGCTCAAAATACCCTCAGCCAGCCATTTCCAACCTCCATATCTCCCATAACCCCATAGCTACTGACATATCACCACTGCAGTGCATGATTTGAGGCTCAAGCCTTCTACCACATATAAACACCAGTGGTCTGTGCTATGTAGTTGTGGTTGCAAAGTGAAATATAGGGACACATTAATCTTTGGTCAAAATACGGAAATGTCCCTGATCAACCAATTTCATCCACCATATCTCCTCACTCCCCACAGTTGCCGACATTCAGCCAATGTTTTACATGATTGGTGACTCCATGCTACTACCACACACAAACATCAGTGATCTGCGCTAGGTAGTTTTGGCTGAAAAGTGAAATACAGGGACACACACATCTTCTGTCAAAATATGAAAGTGCCCTAGGTTGACCACTTTTAACTGCTATATCTCCCACAGCCCAATAGCTACTGACATCTATCTAATCACCATAGTGCATATGGGAGGGTCGAGACCATTACAGCATATAAACATCAGTGATCTACGTTATGTCGTTGTGACAGCAAAATGAAATATACAGACACACATGTTTCTGGTCAAAATATAAAAATGTTGCAGTTCGACCACTTTCAACAACCATATCTCCCACACTCCCACAGTTACTGGCATTCAGCCAACATTGTGCATGATCAGTGGCTTCATGTTACTACCACAAATAAACACCAGTTGTCTGTACTAGGTAGTTTTGGCTGAAAAATTAAATATATGTACATACACACGTCTTTGGTCGAAATATGAAAGTGCCTCAGGCCGACCACTTTCAACCATTATATTTCCCACATCCTCACAGATACTGACATTCAACCACCATAGTGTATGATGGAAGACTTAATGCTGCTACTACCATATGCAAACATCAGTGGTCTGAGCAATGTAGTTTTGGCATCAAAGAGAAATATAGGGACACACATGTCTTTGGTAGAAATAGGAAAATGTCACAGATCGATCACATTCATCCACTATATCTCCAACATCTCCACAGCTACTGACATTCAGTGAACTTTATGCATGATGGGAAACTCCATGCTACTACCACATACAAATACAGTGGTCTGTGCTAGGTAGCAGTGGCTGCAGGGTGAAATGCAGGGACACACATGGCTATATATATACATTTACTTGCTCCCTAATTCCTCATGCAATTATCAGTCATTTTAGGAAAATTTACAGGATGTCCACATAATCCTGTTACAATGAAACATACATAGTAAATGATATGCTAGTTTTTTGCAATATGTTCTAAGTCCCTGAAAGTTTTCTTTACATTTGTTGGTGATGAATTGCTACTTTATGATAGCAAGTATATGACCATCCCAAACATGCTGAATTTGCTGCTTCCATGATGTCATCATGTGAAAATGACAATGGACATCTGCAGAGGCTGATGTTCTCTGCTGAAGCCACTTTCTTTGTGTCTGGACAGGTTCTGACATAACATTTGGATATGGAGTTCTGAAAATACACATATCTTTCGCAAAAATGTTCATGATAGACCCACAGTTAAAGTTCAGTCTGCTATTATGCACAGTAGAGTAATCAGTCCATTTTTCTTGGCTGGAAAATTTCCTTTGATATGCTTCTTGGGTACTTACTACCAGCAATTAACTATACTACTACAACAAGTCAACAAGCCTGCTCATTGGTCTGGTTATGTTAGGGATTAGACACTTCTGTGAGAGATGAATTGGTGTGATGGACCAGTTGCCTGACCACCATGCTTCCCTCATATCACCATCTAAATTTTCTTGTAGGATGCTCATGTGGATGTGGAGAGAATGTAAAGAAGACTTTGAGAGATGCCAAAAGCCTCATGTCTCTATCTCATGAGGTACATTATGTCTCATAGTAACAGTAGCAGGACCTTCTGGACACCTTTGTGCTTCTTAAAAAAGACGTGTCCTTTCAAAATTTACATAACTTCTCTATTTTGTTTTAAGTCTTCATCTAGTACATTTAATCATGTTTCCACCTATTAGGGCCCTTGTACTTTACTCTTTGACTCTGAAAATGGATTCAGTTACTCACCAGAGGCTTCATATTCTATTGGTATTGTGGGAAGTGGTTTAAGAATCTACTGGGTTTGTTTGGATTCTGGGTGAATATTGTTTGTTTGTGGCAATTCATTCTTATTAATGATCACATCTATGTGGGAAGTCAGATATTAGCTGCAAATTAACTGATATATGACATTGGGAGGTTCCACAAGTTGTATGTCTTATGATGGGAAAGCTTTCACTGGTGATGGGGTTAGCAGAGGTGGTAGAAGCATGTTACATGTCACACATCTTGCAGCATTGTCTGTTGCATAGGAAAGAGTTGAAGGATTGTCTAGGGGACATGGATTTGTGGACTGTTAGCTTGGGTTAAGGGATCTACTGAATTACATTCTGGAGGGGGTAAGGAGCATTTTTGGGAGGAAGTTTCCAATTTCAGGACGGGCTTGGAGGAAATCATAACCTCATCAAAAGATTCAATTAATGTATTACAGTCGCCAGAAATACTGTGTGAACAGCTCTGGTCTTCTTCTTTTTTTTTTTTTTTTTTTCCTGTCATTAGTTTTTCAACTGGTTTGATACAATCCTCCATCCCTTACTATCTTGTGCTAACCTCTTCATCTCTACATACTCCTTACAACCTCCATCCTCAATTAAATGCTTCATAAATTCTAATCTCCGTCTTCCTCTACAATTATTACCTTTGACAGTTCCCTTCACTAACAAATTAACCAATCTAGCATGTCTCAAAAAATGACCTAGCAGCCTGTCTCTTCTTTCTGTAAGCTTCTTCCACAAACTTCTTTCCTCACCCATCACTGGTCTATGGTTGGCTTTTGACAGTTGGTTGCTGCACTGTAGAGGTTGTGATGTGGCATGAAATGGTTGTTTTTAAACCAAATCTGATGGATAGTTACAGGATATCAGCATCTGGTAGATGTTGGAACACTGTGTGAGCAATTTATCTCCAGAGCAAATATGACTTTCTTGAATAACAAGGTATGAAGTGAAGGAGTGTTTTAGTTGATAAATTTGGCAACTGTCCAAATGGATATACTGCTGCAGGTTAGTAGGTTAGGCATGATGTAAAATGAGGTGCTGACATATCCATTGGAGTGGGACACATCCACATTTGGGAAGGTTGTCTTAGTGTAAGAATGTGACCATGTGACATTTAGGGTAGTATAGGAATTAAGTTTGTTTAGGAATCTAAGAAGGTTGTTTTTCCCCATGTGTACCATTAATAAAAATATTACCTATGAACCTGAGCCACATGAGGTGTTTCAGATGGTTAAAAAATAAACGATACATAAAGGACAAGGAAGTGATTTACATATGATTACCCATAGCAGTGCCACAAATCTGATGATGTATTTTTCCCAATGAAAGAAAATAATAATTATTAAATATCATGTGTGACATGGTGGTGAGGAAATATATGACTAGAAGGCTGTTGGGAAAGTGCTGATCTAAGAAATGTTCTATTGCTCTGAGCCCATGACAGTAAGAAATGTAGGTGTCAATAGTTGTAATATCAGTGGTGATCAGGATGGAGAAGGTAGAAAGTGGGGTGGGAAATGTAGCAATGTAGAGGGTATCCTTGATATATGAGAGGAGGTAACTTACTCTGGATTGTAGATATTGTTCCACCAAGGTGGAGATGTTCTGTAGGAAATTAATAAGCAGCTACTATGGGTAATCCAGAATAAACTGGCATTTGGATCTTGGAAAGTGGGTACAGGTTATATGAGACCTTGCAGGGACCCATTGAACTGTATGAATTCTTTAATCTTCTCGATGATAAAGGGTGTGGGATCATGAACAATAGGGCAGTAAATATCATATCTGGAACCAATGAACAGCTTCAGCAATGTACTCCAGCCCCAGATCTGGGGGGGGGGGTTAGAAAGTTCTTGCTAGCAGCACCAGCAGCAGCAGCTCCTCTAAAATCAGAATGTGATAATTGGTTTACTAGTACAAACTGCACACTATGCAAACACTGGGACCTCTACTTAAGATAATATCTAGTGATTGCTTAAATATTTCTTTATTTTCCAACAACTTATTTGAATTTTCATCCCCTCTCCCTATTATTTTTTCACTTTCTTTATCAAACAGGAGCCACTGGTCACCAGAGATAATATAATTTTGTATATTTTTCTCATTTACTGTTCATATTATATATATTTATTTACTTAATACTGTTTAAATATTTTCTTACTAGGTTTTTTCCCATGATAGTTTTCTATTAGTTAGTCATTGATTTATCAAAGTTCAAGTACATTCTCTCCATCTTCTTATCAACACCAGTACACTAGTCTCCATTTTTGAACATGTACCCACCCCTCAACACATCATAACAATTATATTTTGATACCTGCCTCGCAAGTGTTATGTTATTTTTCGGAACATTTGTTATTTTTCTTGAACATTTCAGTGTCTCTTGTTAGTATTTTGTTTGTATGTCGATGCCATTCTACCTTCATATATATATATGACAAGGAAGTGAAGCACCCAGAAGAGAGGAGGAAATGAAATAAACTTGAGAGGGTATTTGATGTTATTTCAGGGATTATAATACCAATGCAATTTTACAAAGAACTTGGCAATATGAGCCCACTTATCAGTATGATGTTGCATCCCCTCTGGCCTGGATTCATGCATGGATTTGGTTAGAAAGGCCATCATAAAGCCATTGTATCCTCTTCTGAATCAAGCTGGCCCACATCTGTTGTAACTGGTGCTTCACATTCCGCGTGCAGGCACTGTGATAGAGTTGACATCCAAGCTGATACCACACATGATATATCAGGAACAGGTCTGAGGACCTTTCTGATCATAGGAATACCTCAACATCATGTAGAAAGTTCATAGAGATACAAGCTGTGTGCGGATGGGCTTTGTCATGTTGAAAAATGGCTTTGTGATACTGTCTTATGAGAGACAACACATAAAGATAGAGGATGTCTGTGATGTACTACTGTGATTTCAGAGTTCCCTAATCACTACCAGCCACGACCTGAAGTTATACCCAATGGTCCTAACACCAAGGCATCAGTAGTAAAACCGCATCACCTCTCCAAAACATTGGAAGATTGGAACCTCTGTCCATGTTGCCACCACACTCACTGAAAATGGTCAACCAAGTCAGTCCAGAACTGCTATTTATCACTTAACACGATGCAACACCATTCATCATGCTTCCTGGTAACAGCACTAGTATAAAAGCAGCAGTTTTTGTTGTGGTGTTGCCACAGCTGGGCACAAAACAGTTAATCCGTTAATTAACGAAGTTAAAAAAATTGCTAAAATTTAACTTTTAAGTTAACCTAAAAAATCATTAACGGTCTTCTTAACTTCCGTTAAATTGGACTTCCGTTAACTTTAGTCCGTTACATAGGTTGTTGACGTCTTTTCGTTTGTTTGAACTGTACTGCCAGATTGTATAATTGGATACAAAACTTGTATAATTTGGTTACCTCTTGTATCCTGTTTGTATAACAGATTGCCTTGTATAATTGGATACAAAAATGAGCACTTAAAAGTAAAGTACATTCCATCACCTTTTTGAAAGTGTTTGCCCTTTGTTTCATTGAGTTGGTAACCCTTCCTGCATATCTATTTCCTTTTTGTTATTCAAAATTTATCAATGTATACATTGTTTACTTTTCGTGCACTTTTTTTGCTCCCAGCACTTTCACTCACGTATGTAATCAATGGATGACCCCTTTGTATAATTGGGTTTCATTCTGTATAATTTCAAAGAGACAGGGGTTGGCTGTACTGGCAGCGCTGCTCGTATGTTCGGTGTAGTAGTGGGCGCCGCCTGCTAAAATCTTGGCGACGGCGCGCCGAGCATTTTCAGCCGGCGGCGGCAACGCCGGCGGCGTGACTATTTTATATTGTGAATTCTGCAAACGTAAATAAACTAAAAAGCGTCATAACCTATCTTATTGACAAATCAACATTATTATCTGTAATGAGGTTGCTATACTTTAGAGGGACCGTCCATAAACCACGTAGCTCGGTCGTGGGAGGGGGGGGGGGGGGTTGACTGGAAAGCTACATTGGGCTACGTGGGAGGGGGTGGGGTTCCCAACCAGGCCACGTTGTTTTTCATTCGTATTATTGTCACAGTTGAAATGAGGTGCATAACACTCAAGAGAATGTAAATATATGTTTCCGACATTTAATATTATCTCCGTATGTAATTTACGATAGTCTAACAAGAAAAAACAGTCCAAGTTCTTCTGGAATCAATAGGAAAAAAAGCTATGTGCTACGAGTGTGTGTGTGCGTGGGTAGGAAGGGGGTAGAGACAAAAGCAACGTCGGGCTATGCAAGGTGAAATTTCATATTATTTGCAAGGTAGGGTGCGCATCTAAGGTCAGGCCCAAGGATCCACAAAGGTTTTTTTTATTATTACAAAATGTATGTCGTTATTATACGTTTAGTAAAAACATCGCGTTCAGTTGATGTTGAAGCAACAGTGACGGATCGGCAATGTGTGTCGAAAGAGGTTAATCGGACAAACTGTTCGGCCGTCAAATCGGGCATTACTCGGACGAAATTCTGTGTCAATGGATGACCGGCCGCCTAATCGATAGTTAGTATCGCACTGGAGTCTGCAAACAGTGTTGCAGATCAGCAAAAAACTCAACTTTCAGTAACCAGTGCGAAAAAATTCAAAGAAATAATACATAAGTTACGAAAAAAGGTGATGTGAAATTTTAATTCGAAACATTTGTGTGTCTTTAAAAAAAAAAAAAAAAAAGTAGAAGCTAGTTTGGCAGTTTCGGCCGTGTAATGTAAAAGGATGTCGCTGACTAACTTCCGTTCTATTTGTTCACGTAAAAACATGCAGGCTATGATTTAGTGAAACCAGGCCGGGTCGTCGAAAGGGGCCTTTAAGGTACGCGCACACTACAGCAGGCCGCATCGCATCGCATCGGGTCGCATCGCATTAAGTGAAAATGCTGCAACGCACATCTGGATGCAGCGAGTCGCATTTCTTATATTGTAAACGCCTTCGGTTCTCGACGATTATTCAGCCGCTTCTGCACTGCAAATGGACATAGCAGACTAAGGGCTGTTATTTTTATATATTAATTGAAGAAGAAAATTAAGCAGAAAAGGCAGTGGGTTTAATTTAAAAAGGAATTTTTCGCATTTCTTATGCACATTAGATGACAAACTTTTTACAACAGTTCTACCGAATTGCGGTTCTCCTTATTTTTAATGCAGAAAAATGAATTTTTTTCATGGTTTTAATAGCTGTGTTATGTCGGTGTTATATAATAAGATAAATAAAGTAATACTATCCACGTGCTGTATTCATAACATTTTGATTAACGATATTTGAATTGGGTTGCAGAAAATAAGAACGACAATGACAACAAAGAAATTTCAATATTTGACTTACACAGGTTTCTAGGTTACATCATAAATCATTAAGATTTGGAATAATTTCACAAAATATTTTTAAACAATTAGGTTAATTGGTAACACGAAGCTTTACAAGCGGCATTCAAAGAAAGTGATAGAAATTTATAATGCACACGTAAAATAAACAAAAAATAAAATTCGAAACATGACATTATACCTGGTTGTTTTAACTAGTTTCCTATTTCCTCCCAAATATATATATATATTTGTTATTATATTTTGCGTCTTGTAAATCATAAAATTCTTTGAAAGTCATTACTAATGAGATGCAGTGGTCTTTATCCATTACGTTTGAATAGTTTACGTTAAAACATACAAGCAAAGAACAAGTGAGCATGAGCTAGAAATTTTATAATTTTTCATGTTTATTAAAGTTCTTAAAGTAATTAAATGTTCAGATTGTAATTACATATTTTTTTTTTTTCAAAAATCATCCACCATCCTGCGTGCAAATATGCAGCCAATTTTGTTGAAGTAATGCAGTTAATTCACAGAAATAAGAACATACAAGTTACAAAAGTCAGTACTGTTGGAGCTCCTATCGCAAACCTGCTCGCGACTGAGCGCATCGAGGCGCACAGGCTGAAAAATACGCCTAGGGAAGCGATCCGCCAATGCGACGCGACGCGGCCCGCCCCGCCCCGACCCGCCTGTGGTGTGCGTTACCCCATTAGAATCAGACGCATTTCTGCGATGCGATGCGACGCGATGAGGCCCGCCCTAGTGAGCGCGGACCTTTAGGTCACAGGTAGGCCGTGGCACAAAGGTAACCGTAACAGGCATTGGTCGTAGATTTTAGGTTGGCCGCAAATTTCACTGGTCACAGTTTTCACATATTCAGGTGTCCCAGTCCAACTTGTTTTCTATAATATTGTTGCTTTTCATTCTGCATTCATGTTTTTATTTATTTTTTACTACTTTTTTTTATAAAGTCACGAGTACCTTAATTGTCTCTCGTAAGACAATTTGCAAGTGTTATGTTGATCACAGTCTCAACAAAGATAAAAACAGACAGGAATACCACTTTGTTGTTGTGGCGATTGCGTAACCACAATTTGTTAATTTTTATAAATAAATCCACACTTGCATCATGGTACATAACACCTTGAGATAGAGAGCAGTTATACCTACCGTACTATAATAATACATCAGTACAATTTTTCACTAGTTAACTTTTAACGGATAACTTTAACTTGCGTTAAATTTATTAACATTTAACGCTTTAACGATTATCGAAGTTAACTTTTTAAGTAGCGGAATAATGATTAACGAAGTTAACGTTTGGATTAACTGTGCCCACCTGTGGGTGTTGCAGTCTACGCATGGCATTAGCATTAGTGTCATTTATTAGTAACATGTTCCTCGACCGTTTTACCATCTTTATCCTTGGTGTTGTTGTAGGTTGGATTTACGTCACAAGCCACCTCACAGGCACTCCACAAAGTGGTCATTTAGTCCGTTTTGCGCAGTGTACACTAGCTGTTACTGGCTCGGCAACCATGCTTGTGGGTGCTGCTAGGATGGCAGCAACAACTTGGTCAGGCAGTGGCAGAATGGCGTGCATTATCTCTCCCATTTCGACTGACTGGTCTCAGCATCCAGCCTGGCGAGACGGTGGGAATGCTGGGCGTCCCTTACCACTTCTCTGTTTGGTGTGTGGGTGCCTTGAGATACGTAGAGGCTTTCCGCAGGTTATCCAGTTATCGTTGTGGTGGGCCGCCACAGAGAGTGACCTTGCTCGGACTGCGCTGGCATTGCGGCAGTTGCAGCTGGCTATCCTAGTCGGATTCGAGGTCAGGCAAGTTATGCGCCACAGCAGGCTGTGTGCCCGGCTCCACATTTGCAGTGTATTGACTCGTTACTACTACACCATACAAAGCGCTGTTGGTTGCTACAGTTACGTGCAGGTGTCCATAGTTGTTGCAGTGACAGCATTGTTGTAGTTCAGGTGCCGTTATCTCCTTTGGTTTGACCTGTACCTTACTTGCCAAACAGCTAGTTGACATTTTGGAATTTTGTTGTTGGTTTTGTCTTCAGTGTGAACAGCGGTAGAATCTCCACTGAATCTCCTGGATGTCACTGATTCTATGTGGACTTGCGGTGAGCGCCTCAGCTGAGTCCTAGGTAATCGTGGTCGCTGGGATGACGTGTCACAGCAGTTACTCTGGAGTTGGTTTACAAAAGCAGGCTACATGGTTTTCCAGATACTTTATGACAGCCTGCTAGTCTGTATGGCACGATATGATTTGCTTGAAGCAGTGGCGTACCTAGGGTGGGGCAGGTAGGGCACGTGCCCTGGGCGCCGCTGAAAGGGGGGGCGCAAAATTGGCAAATTATGAAACTTAAATATCAAAATAAACCAAAAATATAATTCTTATCCAAATATTCTCGCGTGTGGCTGGTGAGATTTCGTGAAAGAGCGACATGGAGTAAGTAAACAGTGAATCGTGTTAGTTTTTAATAACCGGTACACGATCGGAAGGCACATTGCGTGCTCTGTCGAGATGTCCTCGAATGGGCCAATAGTAGCAGCCCCCGCCCCGCGCCTAATCTGGCAAGTTTTGTTCTAGGGATTTAAGACAAGCCATACTTTCTCTATTGGCTAACTGCTGATATGATTGGCGTCGCGCAGTTGTGCATTTTATTTGTATTGCATTTGTTGCGAGCAATCGTCAAGCTACTCGATATAATAAGTTAAATTACCGTCAACGACAGTGCTCTGAACAAAAGTATTTGATGTTTTTACGGTAAATACCAATATTCATTAATTTACTGAAATTCTAATTTCCACAGTAGGTACTATGCGTGATATTAACATTCGTAAGTGACATGAACTCGAATCGAACTGTGTTTATTTACAGTGAAATATATTTGAATATCGTAATAATTAATAACGTAAGTACATAACACGTGAAAACCTAAACATAGTTAGTAGGTACAGTGAAACACATTTTATGTGGCTTACCGACCGATGCAGGTACCTGAGCAGGGGCTCGTTCAGAGGCTTTAAGTGTGGTTGTTTACTATTTTTTCAAGACGCTTTTTTATCATCTTAGTAAATACATAGTTATATATAAGTTAAGCTAGTTAACTATGAAACTAACTTCTAGGCAAATCTGCCAACTCAATTTTCACCCACTTCTAAATATTGTATTAGGCTGAAAATTTGGAATCTTAATGAGTCTGGTGACAATACAGTATTATGAACTTTGAACTTGGATACGGAAACCTTCTAAACCTGATGTGGAATCCTAGTGGTTCGGGTAAACTATTGGTGATAGAAAAAAAAATTGTTAAGAATCCTGGGCAACTGCTAAAAAAGTGAAAAAAATACAATATGTACAGCCCTAACCCAAGCTTTATGTAGTTTACTGTCGTGCAGAGTGACACACAACACATCCTCCTTTCTTTAATTTGAAAAACAACATATAATTATTTGTTTATTTACTCCAGGTTATATTATTCATTCACTTCGCAATCATATTAACACAATATGAAATAATTGTTTTCAAACAAACAGGAGAGTGGGGATGAGGGACGGAAAAAAACGAAACTTGCAGGAGGAAATAGCACAAAAATCCAGTAAGTACTTCGAGAAGTCCGCTACTGGAAGTTCGACATGATATAAGGAGTTACCTATATAAACATGTACGATAAAATCCAAGGTATCCAACACTAATTTAGTACAAGACGGGGATGATGTAACCTAAGATAATTTTGAGTGTGACGAGATTAAGGAGAGAGGCTTCCAGTTCTATTGTTACTGAAGAATTTGAAGAAAACATTAGTAATTTAGTACGAGGAAAACTTGGTGGGGGTGATTACGGTGGATGATGTAGAACACCGAATTAATGTAATACCAGAAGTAAGAAAATAGCATGATATTGGACTTCTACACTTTGATAAGATTACTGGGAAATCATTTCTGACAGATGGCCTGAAAACAGAAATTATTAAAATGGATTCAAAATATTTTCCAAATACTGAAGGTCCTTTCCTACCTAAAAACGACATTTGTATGAACAAAAGTTGTTTAAGAAGACACTAGGTTTTATTTTATTAAGCTCTACCATGTCTTTGTGAGGTTTGCTGGCAGGAGCCCTCTCCAAAGCTTGGAGGCCCCGGTGCACGGCCCCGCCTAGCCCCCCACTTGGTGGAGAAGTGACTCGTTCATGGCTAGTCTATTCCCTGTCTAAAACAAATTTGCTTTTTGAATCTGTTGTATTATCTTTTCACAATTAGATAATCCATCTTCATTAGTGCACGAAGATAAATTTGCCCACTGGAAGGCACGTGAATGGCTCGCTGCCCATTAATATAGGAAGAATCATGGTGAGTGTTTCACCCAATGGGAAGAAACGGAAAGAAATTTGGCAGCAAATAGAGGGATTATTGACGCTGAACTTTAGACCTAGATCGAGGCAGCAATACAAAAGTAGCGTAACGTATTAAAGGGAATCCTTCACTCCATCAAATTTCTTCCAACTTAAAATCTTGCATTACGAGGTCACAGAGAGTCACTGAGTACATGCGATAGATAATCCCATAATTTTGGTAATTTTCTTGGATTAAAAAAGCTTCTGGACATATTTTACCCCGTCATGATTATCTTACTCAAGTTAAAAATCATCCTAGAAACATATATTACTTTCCACCTCATGTTCAAAATGAGTTCATTCATCTGATGTCGACCAGTGTTCGGCAAAGTTTATAGTGAAACATTCGCAAATCAAAATACTAGGGTCTCATGTTTGACTCTACTCCTGACCATGCACATCGTGAGCAGATGTTACGAGTATTGCGATACGTAGAAGTTAATTTTCAGAAGAAATCATTTCGTGTTAGGGAGACTTTTCTCGGTTTCATCCAGATGAGTCGAAAGGACGTTGGGAGCTTAGTGAGTGAACTCCGTAAAGCAGCTAGAGAAAGACGGTATGGATATACAGGATTGTCGTTCACAATGTTATGACAACATTGCTGGGCACCAAACTGGTGCTCATGAAATAATAATCTGGAGATATTTATGAATTTCGATAAACTCAATTTGGTTTATGTACTGTACATACAGCCAAGCAGGATACTATAACGTTTTTCGGAACTACTGCAACTATTTATGTATTATTTTCTCGTTCCACTCTGAGCTGGGAAAAATTCAGGAACTCCGTGCCGTGGTTGTAAAGTCAGAGTCTGGATTAAGATGGAGTACAAAAGTTGAAGCAGTAAAGCCAGCTATCAAAGATCTTGAAGGTTAAAAAGCGGCTCCAGGGTCCTAGCATAAATTTTCATGATGTTGCCTTGGATATAAAGCCATCCTAAACAAATTTACTAATGAAGGAGAGAGGTTGGTTATTGACGCACTTCAGAAAGGTTTCAATCTTTGCCAGGAATGCGATGTAGTGATTGAAATATGTCAAAGGCGAAAAAACGTATGGCTGGATAGTATGCAGAGAACGCTGGTAACTGCTAAGGAAGAATTAGAATGAGTTATGAAGGGATTGCTGGATCGTTATGTGAAATGAGCGAAAAGTTCAGTCGTCTGCATGAAATCGACGCCCGATTTATATGTCTCCTAGATATTAAAAACTGTGTTATGTCACTGACGATTTGGACCATTTAAAGAAGAAGTATTATGAATTTTGTGATTTCTATGGCTGTGATGCAAACGGAGAACAGTTGCATGAAGAAATATGGTATGTTTGAATGCTAGTATTCACAAGAAAAAACCTAAGCATAAAAAAATCTGAAGACCTTCTTGAATTCATTGTTCAGTACGTAGATGAGAACGTCTTTCAGAATCTGCGCATTTCAATTCAGATTATGGCTACGATTACATCGCAAGTTGCGGTCGATCAGTAAGCTAAAACTAAATACTGTCGTATCTGAGGGCTACAATGGGTCAAGAAAGGTTATGCGACATACCTTTGCTCATTGTTGAGCGGGAAGACACCGAAGAAACAGATTTCGAAAATGTTATTAAACTATTTGCGTTCCAGGATGCAAGGAAGGTGGAATTTTAAGTTAAATACTATTAAATAAGTTTGTTATTTTTTTTCTAAAACAGAAAGTAAATGTTTTTTGTAAGATTTCTGATTGTTTTATTTAGTGTATCTGTTTATTTTATATTTAAATAATTTACGAAAGGGCGCAATTTCAGTGTTTGCCCTAGGCGCCATTTTCGATTGGTACGCCTCTGGCTTGAAGGCTTCTCCCTCAGGCAAGCTCAGCAGCGGTAACACCTTGTGGAGCCACATATGGTCCACCGGGCACACCCAACACCCCATATAATATACCTCGACTAGCCCCAAAGCCCGTCAAAAATGACTGGTTTAACAGAGTATTATGGTAGTATATTCCTCTGCAGTTGCTTAACTAAATAGAATTGTTACAAAATGAATCTCATTGTCATTTATCATCCCATGTGCTGTAAAAAAAAGCTTCAGTTGTCAACTTGGTCCAGAAGCAATTCAGCCTAACCCCAACTCCGCTAATATTGTTGCTAGAAAAGCAAAGCTTCAATAACATGTGAAATAATACATTCCCTGTATCGCATGTCAGTGTCACCATGCATCGCGATATAAACTTGATACCAAATCTTCAGGGGTTCTTAAACCTTTATTTCTTATTACCTGTGATGAAGATCGATGTTATAATGGGTGACACAGCTTACATCGGTTGAAATAATGACCCCAGTGAAAACGAAGGTTGCTAAAAATATATCTTAACAACTTACGCTGTGCCACGTAATATTTAATTGTGGTTTAAGGCCACGTAGATCTCGATCAATCTGGAACTTCTTTCATTCAAACCATGTAATGATTTCAGTATTAAAAAAAAACCTGATAATTAATATGCTAATTTAAATGAAATACATACTTTTCGTTAAGTGTTCTGACAATTAATTTCTTAGCAATTGTTTAACTAAACAGAATTGTTATAAAATAAAATTCAGTGTTTTTCCTCATGCCTTGCGCTATAACAAAACATTTTCGTTTCCATTCGGGTCCAGGTTGCAATTCAACCTAACCACTTATTACTCTAAACTTGCACCACAAAAACAATACTTCAATCTCACGCAAATTAATACTTGTACTGTATCGAATTTTAGTGGCAATAATGCATCGCTATAGTCTATAAATTTGGGCTTTAGCGTAACCACTGGGACTCATACAGGAATTGTCCTTTTGGTCTGAAAATTGTTACTCACGTTCGATAAATTAAATATTATTTCATGTTTGTTGCTCTAAATTAAATATATACATACCTTACAAACTTCACTCAAAAAGTGCCGTAACTCAAGTGAAATATAATGATCTTGCACACGTTCTTTGAATGCTATTTTTTTTTTAAATTTAATTTAATTGCAATGGAGCACATGCTCCGGTGGCAATTTCCCTACACACCCAACTTCCCCCTATTATTCGGGCATATGTTACTAACACAACAATAAACAACTTTGAACCAATAGTGAACGAAGGAATTTAGATTTTACTGTTGAAATACAGCCTGTACCAAAATGGCGTTTGGTTCTTGTTGTAATTAAAGCATAATTCGCTAGAAATTTGGATTTATTAAACATTTTAATTATCACGATTTTCAAGCAGAATCATTAGCAGCGCCTGTGGATAGGTTGAAATGTAGCCTGGACCAGAATGGAGATAGATCCTTCCTATTGTAGCGTAATGAACTTTGTTTTTTTTTTTTTTATAATAAAGTTGGTCTGATTTTAATCGTTTTTGGTCTTTGATGCATTTTGTTGCACGTAATATTAGTATCGCTCCTCCAGCATACGATAACAAACGGCATTCTGTAATCGCATAACTTAGTCTAATGTTACGGCAGATTTTTTTTTGCTTGAAGTTTGTGCATTATACACTATCTTGATTGGTGTATTAGAAACATATTACTAAATAATATAGCTGAAGGAACGTTTGCGTTATCATGATACATCACTATATGCCTTCTCCCAGTATTCGCCGCTTAACATTTGTGCACTTTTCGAGTGGATGGATATATTTTACAACTCTAAGAGTAACATGCATTAAATTATATCACCAAAGGAAAGAGTGCGACAGTTTTCAGACCAAAACGACAATTCGTTGATGAGTCCCAGTGTTTGTGCAACAACCTAAAATTGATTAAAAAAAACCTTCAACAAAAAAGAAAGGTGTAAAACTTTTCTTTTTTGCTATCCATGATTCAGACCGATATTACAACGTTTGAATAGCTGACATAGTTTCATGTTGCGGAACTAATAGCCACAGTAATATTACTCAGTGAAAACAAAGAAGATTAAAGTAAATCTTATAAACTTCAATCATGTCACGTAATATTTGTTTTTATTGTAGTGTAGGCTGCACAGTTCGCGATCAGTGTGCAACTATTTCCGCTCAAATGATTTAATAATTTCAATGATAGGACACAGTTTAAATTATTTGAAAAAAAAGCTAAATTAATCATGCCCTCTGGTGTAGTGTCAAATGTCAGTTGTAATTCTGACCCATGCTAAGTAACAATCTAACCAAAGCTATCGCTAAAATTGATTTTTGAAAATTAAAACTTTTATCTTACATATCTATGGACAAAGAAATTAAGGAATATTTCTATTTACCAAAATAATAATACTTAAATATAATCATCTAATGATTGATATGACGATTTAAACACAATACATAGACTTTTTTCAGTGTTCTGTCAGTTAATTTATCCGCGGATGCTTAGAAATGTTGTTAAATAACGTGCATAACCAAGAAAAATGGCGTGAAGCGTGACGTCATAGAGTGACGTCATGATGTGACCATTGACGTCATACATGACAGACTTGCTTGTTATTTGTTTAGACTAGCCACAAAGCCCGTCAAAAATGACGGGTTTAACGACTGTTCTGGAGAGTGATTTCTTTTTAGTTGCTTACCTAAATAGATTTTTTATAAAATAAAATTCAATATGCTGTAATTTCTCGTCCCTTGTGATGTAGCATAAAGTTTTAGTTGTCAATTTGGTCCAGGTTGCGTTTCAGCCTAACTACAATTTTCGCCAATATAGCCGGTAGAAAATCAAATCTTCATTCACACGCGAATTTATACATTCCCTGTATCGCATGTCAATGTCATCATGGATCGATACCGATCATGCATCATGCTATACAAACTTGATCCAAAATTTTACAACTTTCTTCTTGTCTTTGATAAAGATCGATGTTTTAACGTCTGGCACCAGTACCGGATTAACCACGTAGCAGGAGGTAGCAAATGCTACGGGCCTCGCGCCTTCTAGGGGCCTCCCGCCTCTTAGTGGGGCCCCGCATCTTGGCTAGATGGTTTTTTTTTTTTAGCTCTACAATTTTCCCCCGGACGGCAAAAATCAAGGGCCTCTTCTTCACATTTGCTACGGGTCTCGCGCTGTCTTAATCCCTGCCTGGCACAACTTACATCCGGCTGAAATAATGACCCCAGTGAAAACGAAAGATGCTAAAAATAAATCTTAACAACTTGCGTTATGTCACGTAATATTAGTTTCAATTGTGGTTTAGGTTGCATAGATCGCGAACAATTTGGAACTTCTTTCATTCAAACTAAGTAATAATATTACTAAAAAAAAAAGCAACTAATAATCAATATGATAATTTAAACAAAATTCATACTTTTCTTTCAGTGTTGTAGCAATTCATTTCTTAGCAATTGTTGAAATAAATTGAATTGTTATAAAATAAATGCAATTCCCATTGCCTGGCGCTGTAACAAAATGTTTCGGTTGCTATCCTGGGCCATGTTGCATTTTAAAACTAACCACATACGGGAGTAGTTTACATCGTGATTCATGACATCAAAACGTGACATAGTGCTTATGAAACCTGCTTAAATAACTGATAATAGCTAAATTCAACATGCTTCTGCTGTGATAAGGTTCATTATTTATTTTGGTCCACGCTGAATTTCAACCTAACCACAATCTCGGCTAATACTGCCGCTACAAAATCAAAGCTTCAAACGCACGCGCATTGATGGTGATGTCATGTATCGCGACATAAGTATAAAATAAGTTGTAAGAAGTGAATTATACAACGCAGGAATATATTCATATCCTATCAAGAAACGGTGCCAGCGTTTTTACAGTTGTTGCTGTACAGATGCTATCTTATACCAATTTGAAGTGAATTGGCGGTTTTGTGTTGTGTTAATTCGTAATTTTCATGTTGTTTCACGTCTAACGTAAGTTGCATTTTGCTTTCATGTACACTTTTTGTTAAAAGATATGACCATAGGGACGTATGTGGTAAATTTCAAACGAATAGCACAATTCTTTGGGCCTCGTTCTTATTTTACCATAGCCAATAATATCACAAAACGAACGTGTGCAATAGTTTTCTAACCAAAACGACAATTCATTGATGAGGCAAAGTGATTACGCAGCAACTTAAATTTGATCAAAAACCTTCTATAAAAAAGAAACGTAAAAAAAAACAAAAATCTCCAACGTGATTCAGATCGATATTACAACGTTCGAATAGCTGACATAGTTACACGTTGCGAAAATAATAGCCTCAGTAATATTACACAATGAAAGCAAAGAAGATTAAAATAAATCTGTTAAACTTATATTATTAATTGTAGTGTAGGCTGCACAATTCGAGATCAGTGGGTAACTATTTCCGTTCAAACGAATTAATAATTTCAATAATAGGGCACAGTTTAAATTATTTTGAAAAAAAAGCTAAATTATTCATGTCCTCTGCCGTAGCGTCAAATGCCGGTTGTAATTCTGATCCATCCTAAGCAAATCCCTTAACCAAACTTTTCTCAACACTGATGCTCGAAATACAAAGCTTTTATCTTACATATCTATGGACAAAGAATTTAAGGAATACATCTTTATATCAAAAGAATATTACGTAAATATAAGCATCTAATGATTGATATGTCGATTTTAACGCAATACATACTTTTATTTCAGTGTTCTGTGAGTTAATTTATTCACTGATGCTTGGAAATGTTATTAAATAACGTGCATTCCCAAGACTATCATCGTAAAGCGTGACGTCATAGCGTAACATCATAGATTGACGTCATTCCATGATAGGCTACATCTAGGGTATTATACTAATAGATAGGTAGCACTGGGCCTTGCTACAGTCTAGGTGATTCTGGATCAGCTGTGCAGGGAGGCGTGATCTGCTCAAAAGTGTCGTTTTCGTCTGCTGCGGTGAGCGTAGTCAGCAGTGGCGATTCCAACAAGTCACACATCTCTGTCTCTGCAGTGGGCGTTGTTGGCGGCGGCGACTGTGGTATGCCTAGTGTTGTAAAAAAACAGTTTTTTTCTGACGTGAAAAAAAAACATGAAAAAAAACTGTGAAAAAAAACATGTTTTTTTTCTGGGACATGTTTTTTTTCATAACTACTAAATTTCAAATTTTTAAAGCATTTATCATTTAATATGACTGTTTTAGAGTTTGTACTAAGTACTTATCTTACTTTTAAATCTACTATAACTTTCTGGTTCAGTAGAAAAAAAAAATTACAAAAATATTGGTAACATCGACTGAAGTTTTCTTTTACGAAAGGGGACTTCCCGAAAAGGCTAGGTTGCCCATTGTTTGGATTGATACTCGCTATTTGAACTAGTGCTGCCAGGCCCTACAAATTTATCTGTAGACCTACGAATCTTTTCAAAAAATTAGGAAATTTAACTAAGGTTTTTTGCCTCTTTTTATTACTTGTTGTGCTTTCCTTATATTCGTATACTTATTAAACTCACAGCGTATAGTGATAATACTGAGTCAGTAATTATGAATAATTTCCTTGCAACCGTTGGAGTAAACCAACGATTGAAAACAAATAAAGCTCCTATTTTGTATGATAATATATTTAAATTCAAACTTAAAAGACCGTAATACAGAACTATCGGCGCAGTCTTCATTCACAGTGTGTACTTTGCTCACAATTTAAAATTGCAATCTCAAAAGCTTTTGCATGCAATATAACCGGTAAAAGAAAATGTAACTATTTCTGAAGTTATGGATCTAGAGGGGACAGAAGAAGAAACAGAAAATTCCAACTCCGACCGAACTAGTGTTGGTAGTACTGATACTAGTGAATGTGGTTCCGACATAGAAGATGAATATAAAATTATGTTACCTATATAGATACATTTATGAATCATTATGTAAGATATTATATGATTTAGTAAGGCTTAAAACACAAATGTAAAATGTAAGTTCCATAAATAAAACTATAATTTATCAAATATATAGTTTTCTGAAAAAAAACCAAATTTAGAAAAAAAACGAGGGTGCTAAGTTTTTTTTCATGTTTTTTTTCACAAATCTGAAAAAAAACATTTTTTTTTTTTCAGTTTGCAACACTAGGTATGCCACGCATCTTTGTCATTGCAGTGAGCGTGTTCCGTGGTGGCAGCTCTTGGATGGTACTGGCCTCGGTCACTGTAAACGACGTGGTCGGAATCGATGACTCTGGGTGGTACTAGTCTCTTCCACTGATGTAGTCGGCTGCGGTATCATCTGCTTCGGTTTGAGGCTTCACTTCTTCGTGTTACCCGTCAGCAACTTGCCGCCCTTCAGTGGCAGCCTGCTGCTTCCTCCTTTGCTGCTTCCGTCGTAAGTTTTACTTCCGAAACTGCTTCTTTCGGCTAAAGGAGAATTCATACACATATGTCGGTCTAGTGACGGCTCTCGCAGCTGCATCCAGGACCAACTTCACCTGGTCCTGGCGAGATGTCACAAATTCTTGATATGAAGTCGGAAGGTTCCATACATCAGTCCTCTGTATCTTAGGTAGAGCTCAATGTTAGTATATCTGCGCGTTTCAATGCTTTTTTTAAACAACGTGCATAACCAAGAAAAATGGTGTGAAGCGTGACGTCATTGCGCGACGTAATAGAGTGAAAGGTGTAAATATTTTCAGCAGCCTCGACATTGGAAAACAAAGCATCATGCTCTGTTATCCCAACTAACAGGTCCACTCGCTGCGCTAATTTTCTACGCTGACTTCTGCTAGTCTCCTACAATGGTTCCTTTTTCAAAACACTGTGAAGTGCTTATCGCTGCCTCACACGAGTACGCTGCATCTCCGCATTCTTCACAGCAGAGACAATACACAGTGATCAGTCAACATATTGTCTCTGCTCAAGATCTAACGATTTTCATACCCCTTATCTACCGTAACAGGCCTGGCAACTACACTAAACACGGACGGCACTAATGCACTGTACGTATCACAGAGAATTGCAACCATAATCATTTACATACCTTCAAGTTGTGTGTATGTGTATGGAGTTACATTGACATCCGACCATGTCTTCTGGGTGCTCCAATTTTTTTTTTTTTTTTTTTTTTTTAAATTGAAACTTTTATTCTATCGCCTCAAATTTTTCCGTTCATCTATCGCATATCGCATTACAGCCGGCCAGGTGCATGCGCGCAGGTATGACGTGACCTAGTGTGGAGGCCTCATGTCCGTTAACACTCACAAGGGGAGGTTTTCAGTGTGAAAATCGCAATCGTAGAAAGAACAAATCTGGTAAATAGTACACCTCTGGCTTCTCGCCCTAAAGCAGTTCTGTCTGGTGGGCCTTTGTTTAAGAGAAATCGGGGATTAAAAAGTGTTTACATTGCATACTTGTATTGAAGGCCGCTAGTTTATAATGTCTTTTTAGCCGTGCTCGTTGAGGCGGTGTGATCAGATGCGATGGGTCCGGAGGTTCGATCCCCCCACCTGCGATTTTTTTTTTTTCTATTTGTATTTCTATCATCAAGTAAAAATACTAATAAAAGCTCCAAAATGCACCGGAACTGTTGCAAGATAACCGTGCAATATCTTCTCGTGAAGATGCTGTTAAGATATATTCTCTTATTCACCACATTTTGCGAGCGCCTGTATTTTATTACATGATAAAAAAAATCCCTGATATGGTTCAAAATTAACGAATAAAAGGCCGAAATTTACAAATGTTAACGAAACCTGCTTTCCTAAATAAGTAATAAATACTGTATGTGAATGTCGAAACATATTCTTCATAAAATGTTCCTTGTGTGCACATAATTTTTGTTTCAAATGTTTTTATGATTTATAACATCCTAATATTTGCGTATTTGTCAAAAGAAAATAAGAATTTTGTGTATTTTGTTTCAAAACAAATTTTTTTTTATGATACAAGATGGAATGGCTATAAAAAAATAGAAAAAAATTCTCAGTTGGTGGGATCGAACTTCGAACCCATCGCATCTGATCTCTCCGCCTTAACGACCACGGCTAAATAGACATTATAAGCTAACGGTATTCCGTAAAAGTATAGCTCATTTACATACAATTTAAGCATTTTTTTTTTAAATCCCCGATTTCTCTTAAACCTAGGCCTACCAGGCAGAACTGCTCTAGGTAGAGAAACCAGACGTGACGTGCTATTTACCAGACTTGTTCGTTCTACGATTGCGATTTCCACACTGAAAACCCCTCCTAGTCAGTTGAGATCTGTCTGGCGTCAACTATAGTTGAACAGAAGCAAGGTAATCGGCAACTGACGGGTGCTATCTAATCTTCTCTTCCGAAAGTGTTATTTCTTCCTCCATCTATAGCATGTCGCATTACAGCCGGCCGCGGAGTGGAGATAAATTGAAACGCACACGGCAGAGCAGCCAAGGCCAATATGGCGGCGCCCATAGCTCGCATCAGTTGACCGTTTAGCATTTACATTCTCACTTATTCGTGCGATTGTATTTATTATGTATTCCGTACTCTAATACATAGTTTGAAATTAAAATTACAGTTGGATATCTTGTTTACTATTGATTTACCATTATCATTCTCATTTTCCAATTATTAAGTTAAGATCACGAACGCAATTTTAGTACCCTAACTCGAATAATTTTCCGAAAATTTTCAGTTAAATGCTTAAAAAAGTTTCACTTGCTTCGTGGTTTCATAAAACCATACTTTTTTTTGTCGCCACATGTAATAGGCGTTTTATTTTTTCAGTATTTGCCGCGTTAGTAACCCCGAGCACAAGAAATAGGAGAGTGGGGGGATGAATCATTTCATGAGTCGTGGCACTTGTCCAGCTATGTGATGAAATAGGATGGCGTGAGTGATTGCTATTTATCATTTATTATTGCTTAAGACTTTCATTCAACGTGCACAACGTAGGCCGAATGCCGATAGCAGTGGAAATGTGGGAGATATGATGATTAAAGTTGGTCACTGCAGGGCGTTTTCATATTTCGACCAAAAATTTGTGTATCCTTATACTTCTCTTTCCTTCAACAAATACATAGGATACACCATCGATGTTTGTATGTGGTAATAGCAGTGAATCGTGCACTCTGGTGGATAAATGTCAGTAGCTGTGGGGGTATGAGGGATATGGTGGTTGAAAGTGGTCAACCTGCGCCACATTCATATTTCTCCAAAAGACGCACGTGTCTTGGTGTTTCACTTTTCAGCGAAAAGTATCTATCGCAGAACACTGGCGTTTGTGTGTGGTAGTAACACAGAGTCACCTTTCGATCACAACGTTGGCCGAATTTCAGTAACTGTGGAAGTCTGGGAAATATGGTGGTTGAAAGTGGCCGATCAAGGATATTTTCGTATTTCGACCAAAGACGTGTGTCTCAGCATATGTCACTTTTCTGCCACAACTACATAGCTAAGACCATTGGTGTTTGTGTGTGGTACTAATATCGTGTCTCCTATCGTGCACAATGGTGGTTAGATGTCGGTAGCTATGGGGGTGTAGGAGAAATGGTGGTTGATAGTTTTCTACCTTCGGTACATTCATATTTCTGCAAAAGACGCATGCTTCTTGGGGTATCACTTTACAGTTAAAACTATCTATAGCAGATCACTGGCGTTTGTGTGTGGTAGTAACACAGAGTTACCTTTCGTTCAAAACTTCGACCGAATTTCAGTAACTGTGGTAGTGTGGGAGATATGGTGGTTGAAAATGGCCGATCAAGGATATTTTCGTATTTCGACCAAAGACATGTGTTTCCGCATATGTCACTTTTCTGTCACAACTACATAGCATAGATCATTGGTGTTTATGTGTGGTACTAGAATCGCGTCTCCTGTCGTGCAGTATCGTTGTTAGATGTCGGTAGCTATGGGGGTGTGGGAGATAAGGGTGTTGAAAGTGTTCGACCTGCGTCTCTTTCAAAGTTCTTCCAAAAAGTATGTGTCCCTGTGTATCACTTTTCAGACAAAACTATTAAGCGCAGATCACTGGTCTTTGTGGGTGTTAGTAACACAGAGTCACCCATCGATCTCAACGTTCGCCGAATTTCGGTAAGTTTGGGAGTGTGGGAGATATGGTTGTTGAAAGAGGTCGATCAAGGATATTTTCGTATTTAGTCGAAAGACATGTGTGTCCGTAAATTTTACTTTGCTGCCTGATCTACATAGCGCAGATGACGGGCATTATTTGTGGTAATATCATCGAGTCTCCCATCGTGCACTATGGTTCTTAGATGTCGGCATCTGTCTATCGCAATTCTTTGCAAACACGAACGAAGTCGTGGGTCCCAGCTAGTTAACAATATTATTCTGAAACACAATATAATAGCAGGATGTGGGGTTGTGGATTCTTTAGTCTACGAGTGTTATTGTGACCAAACGTGTGCGGATTAAGTTACAAATCACTTTATAAAACCTAACATACAATTTAGTCCGGTTCTAATTGACCTGAAGAGAAGATGACACGTCTTTGCATTAATAACTGTATTTACTTCTCAAAGGTTAACATAAAATTACTGCCTTTACTTTAACAAAAGCTTCCTAAAATCAATCACTCATTACTTCTCAATGACAACTCAACTAGGCCGTTCTCTCTCTCATACACAAATAACTACTGAATGTAACGATGACGGAATACTTGTCTACCACATCTTCCATCAAAATCAACGGGGAAGCTTAGTCAACCGAAAAAGTTACACTGGGCAGTTTGAACTACGTTTAGACATATTATCCATCTTAAAGGCAAACCGAATAATTTAGAAATGACTGTAACAAAGACTGAATACTTTTAGAGACAAACTAACTAATTTGGAAGAACAACACACTAATTTTGGAGACCAGCCAAGGCATTGCACGCCTTACCTGCATTATGCGACTACATGTTCACTGGACGGCTGCTGGTACAAGATGAAGGACGGGCACAACGTTCCTTACCATTTTGTTAAGACAAAGCGTCACTCGACTGCAAGTGCATCATGCCACTGCGCTAAGCCATTGGGAATAAAGGAACTACCTGACGTCACACTACCTATACCCATGGCCGACTAAAGATGGTGGGCGTTGACCTATACCTTGGGAGGGGCTGCATGTAGCGTCTCTCGAGAAGTTTCTATGCCGAAGCCTGAATTGCAACCTAAGCGTCCCACGCTACCGGCTATCTGAAACCACGTCCGGCGTCGCCTACGGCTAGCTACGAAGTCTCGCAACATACAACAACTAAATTTTACGTACCGATTCTCAATAAATATTAATTCCCGTTACCTATCTCCTATATCACCTTACAGTGAAAAGCTTTGATTTACGTTTTCAGCGTCACATTGGTGATGACTAGGGTTCGGATCTTTAGGACATATTTTTTTCCTGCCTTCTTTTTTAGTTGAAATGCTGAATTAAACACTGATTGAACGTTTTTGATTTTATTAAAATGCATTTTATGTAGCATATAAATGCATATTCAGACCATTTTCCAAGTTTTGATCATATTTCGATAGTATTTATGAGCATGTGCTCATATTTTGAGGGAAAATGTAGTAGTTTTTTAATAGTACCGGGAATTCACTAGATATAAATGAGAAGAAATTAAGAAATTAAATTATTCGCAGAACTGTACTTCTGTTCTACAGGTAGGAAAAAAACTAATTTTCATTGTGGTCAAAAATCACCAATTAAGAATTATTGTTACACACAATTGTCACTCTCTAAACTTAATATTCCACCAGCCTTTTAATCTCGACAATGCAGCAGAAGCATCATATATGTCGATCCACGTCAATCAATGTGTAATGTCTGCCTTCTTGATTTGATAAAAAAGATTTAATCTGACATTACTGGGTGGTTCCTGTGATCTGAAGTTAGTCAGGGTGGGCACCAGGTTTTCGGCAGATTCCTATCTTAAAGGAAAGCGCCTGTCGAAACCAAAAACAAAACTTGACCACAGATTCCACGCTACAAGCTTTAATTAAATCAATGACTTAGGGATGGAGGGTGATTAAAAACAGAGTTCACAGTAAACATTTAAGTTTCCTTTAATCACAAACTGGTCAGTGAATACTAGGCACAGATGGATTTGAGTTTCAGCATGAGAGGTATCTCAGGGGGGCTGAACGGGGTTGCAAGTGTCTCTTCCGTTATTGGTGGCTAATTACCCAGGACGGCGTGCTGACGGAGATGGGCCACGTACGGCGTCTTGCTGTCCAGCGGCCGCTAGTCCTCGCTCACCTTCTGTCCTTCTTGCCCGAAGCCGTCAATCGTAATCCCCTACACCGCGTCGCTCATCCACACCAGTATACCTTCCACCTCTTCAGCCAATGGAAGCCAAAGACGCTCAGCCATTCGCCGATTGGTGGCCGCCCTCGGAATAAACAAAATAAAACATAACAGAGATCAGATCACGTTTTAGTCACATGTGCTGGCCGTTTCTTGCGTGGGTCCACACCCACATTTTTTCTTGGTCTCTCCCCTTTTCTGTTGCAGCACAACACATCTCACCCCACAGAAGCAGCCCCCAGGGGTCTAGCAAAAACGACACACCATATGCCCGGCTTTCTGCCTCACAGGTCTCTCAGGACATCACAAATGTCTGAATGAAATATCCTCAGTCATCGTTAAATCTGTAGTGAATCAGTGAGTGGACCTACCATCTTGCCGAAAGTAAAATTTTCTGAAAGTGTGAAGTTATTTAGCTGCTACATGTGGTGAAACCTTCTTGTTTTGTTGCAACTGGTGCAGTGGAAAGAGACTGCGATGCAGTTCTTCGTAGTATTTGAATTTCTTTGTTAGGACACTTGGAAAGGAACCTGCTTAATCTAGCCTCACCATCTTCAAGAATAAGTATGTCTAGGTGCCAGTATTCTTGGTCACAGCGAAATGTTTCAAAGATGTTGCCAGACATAGACTCTTTTTCAGACTCTGGCTTGAAGCTGTGCTTTGCACGATTCTTTGCTAGGTTGAGTTGATGCTCCCATCGGTTAAGAGAGTGTTGATGTACCATTAACGTTTAAACAATCCTTCGAACGCATACCGAAAATACATCGGCAAGTCCACATCGTCTTCATAACAATTGTCAAGTATGGGAAAAAGCGACGACTGCGAAGTGAATGACGGACTCTCTTCGCCGGTGCCTGGCAAGTAGTGCAGTGCTAGACACAGCCCGGTCGTGGAAATAAACCGGCGGTGCACATTGGTGGCACCGCGGTTCTCTGGATTACGATGCGCTCGCTTCGCTCGTAGGCTGACAAGTCGTAGCGAACTCTCCATGGGAAGAGCCGTCCGAAAGGACCTTCACCTCTGGTACCCGTCGAAGACTGAGGCGGTGTACTCAGACAGACATGGAAATGTCTTCTAGCGGCGTGAAGTTCATTCCGTCAATTTCTTACCAGGGAACCTTATTACACATGGATAAATCTAATACAATAAGCTGACGTTTTTTAGGTCAGAATTTGTGATTGCATAGTTTAAATTGTGTTTACTATTAACTAATTACAATACACTATAACTAATGGCGGATAAAAAAATATTCTAACTAGCTATGGACCTTACTTAAGTCTATTGAACGGTGTACACTGTCTGTTTTGTCAAATTGTAATGTTCAGAAACGTAATTTTAATTAATTTCCTACTTAATTACTAGTGGACGTGCAAATCGTCTTTTGGATCTTACATGTAATTGATGATCGTTTTACCTTTACGTCTATTAGACGTGTGGAGGGGTTAGAGAGGCGTTTGGGATGTTAGAGGTTCCTAAAAGTTAAATTCGTTGTGTCATTTTCTGGGTTATTTATCATTAAGTTGATTCTAGATTTTTGTGAAGTGAGACTGAACATTTGTAGAAATGCCCTGTTAGGTGCTGCGCACACCATCCTGTTGATAGGTAGTATGTAGTGCAACTAGAAAAACGCTCAGCGCCATGTTTTCGAGTGCTTGCAGTTTTTTTTAATGTAAAGATCGGCTGTCATACTCCATATTTCTAAACCATATTGGAATGTTTCTTGAATTATTGCATGGTTCAGGAGCTTTACCGCATCCGTAATTCGTAAAAATGGTAGACGCCAACAATTTTGATACTTTTTTTGCTTTTTAGTTCCTATGTTCATTTTTTTTCACGTAAGCCGTTTCTCCAGTCGCAGTGCAAGATATTTTACAACTACCAGCCATTCACTATCTTATGTCAGTGATTCGAAGCTTCATGTAATAAGTTTTATACTTGTTTGAAAATATTATGTTCTTCTCTCAACAGTCAGCCTTTGTATGGCCTACCCTTGGTGTAGCGCCCTGGTGGCGCCGCATTGTACAAGTCCACAAAGTGTGAAGTAGCTGGCTAACGATCAGACCTTTCCTCGCCGATCGCATTCTGTAACTTTTTTTAATTTTTGATGTTACGCGTTTATATAACATCTTCTCTGTCATCACTGTCATCCATGGGCTGTCCGCTGCTAGTTGACGAATTGGTGTCATGGCACTGTAAAAGGGCCGTACCGCTATTCTAAGCCGCTGTAACATGCTGCATTCCATGCATTATTCGGATAGAATTCTCTCTCTCTATCAATAGTGTTGTCTTTAAGTCATATTTTTACAACACCATCCGGCTGCAAACCCACGAAGAACACTTTAATACGCCTGGAGATACTCCGTGCAACAATGTACTTTTTTTAATACTTTATTTTTCTTTCAGGTCAGGTGCAGCGTGTGTAACAAACCGAAGGCACTGTGCAACTGCAATGAGCCAGAACCTGAACCATGCTGTATGCAGAATCCATGCTGTCGTCCTCCATCACCCTGCTATCCTCCTCCACCATGTTGTCAATTATCTCCATGCTCTCCTCCTCCACCATGCTATCCTCCTCCAACATGCAATCCTCCTCCAACATGCTATCCTCCTCCACCATGCAATCCTCCTCCACCATGCTCTCCTCCTCCACCATGCAATCCTCCTCGACCATGCTATCCTCCTCCACCATGCTATCCTCCTCCACCAAGCTATCCTCCTCCACCATGCTATCCTCCTCCACCATGCTATCCACCTCCACCTAGCTGTTCTCCACCACTACTATCATGTCCATTTAAACCATGCTATCCTCCAAGACCGGAAAAACCATGCAAGTGCCCTATACCTCCTAAGCCCCCTTGTGTTTGCTGTCCTAAGCCAAAACCACCATGCCCTTGCACAGGAGGATCTAATATATGTTGCTTATGTGTGAACCTCAAGCCTTCACCATGTCCACCTAAACCTTGCCCATCTCCCAAACCTCCATGTTTACCACCATGTTCAAAACCCCCCTGTAGTCCATTACCCCCAAAACCCCCCTGTAGTCCGCCGTGTTCAAAACCACCCCCCTGTCCGCCGTGTTTAAAACCACCCCCCTGTCCGCCTTGTTCAAAACCACCCCCCTGTCCGCCATCTTTAAAACCACCCCCCTGTCCGCCGTGTTCAAAACCACCCCCCTGTCCGCCGTGTTCAAAACCACCCCCCTGTCCGCCATCTTTAAAACCACCCCCCTGTCCGCCATCTTCCAAACCACCCCCTTGTCCGCCATCTTCAGGACCACCCCCCTGTCCACCATCTTCAGGACCACCCCCCTGTCCGCCATCTTCAATACCACCCCCCTGTCCGCCATCTTCAAAACCACCCCCCTGTCCGCCACCTTCAGGACCACCCCCCTGTAGTCCACCATCTTCAATACCACCCCCCTGTCCGCCATCTTCAAAACCACCCCCCTGTCCACCATCTTCAAAACCACCCCCCTGTCCGCCATATTCAAAACCACCCCCCTGTCCGCCACTTTCGAATCAACCTCCCTGTAGTCCGCCGCCTTCAAAACCATCCACTTGTAGGCCGATACCCCCCTGTAGGCCGAAACCCCCCTGTAGGCCGAAACCCCCCTGTAGGCCGGCACCCCCCTGTAGGCCATCACCCCCTTATTGTCTGAGACCCCCCCCTTGTCCGAGACCTCCCCCTTGTCCGAGACCCCCCCCTTGTCCGAGCCCCCCCCTTGTCCGATACCCCCACAATATCCCGGCTGTCCGCCACCTCCAAAACCGCCTTATCCACCACAAAACCCCCCCGGTAAGCCACCTCCAAAACCGCCTTATCCACCAAATCGTCCATCACCTCCAAATCCACCCTGCTGTTTTCTACCTCCACCAGCTGATCCGTGCTATCCTCCTCCACCATGTTGTCAATTATCACCATGTTCTTCTCCTCCATCATGCTATACTCTACCTCCCTGCTCATGCTGTAGGATGGCAACTGAGAATACTGAATGTGCTACAACTATAGAGCAGATGGTAAGAAATGTTTAATTTTTATAATTAATTGAAAAAATATGATATATTTTAGATTTTTAAAATGTACGAATTTACGAGATCCGTTAGAAAGGTATCAGACTTTTTTTGTTGTTTCAATGATGGATTTGAATGAAGCACGCTTGAATGAGCCGATCTTGAACCTTCGTGCGCATACGTGAATTTCTTCCCGCCTATCGATAGCGCCAGTTGCTGGTAAGCAGCATTTGAGTGAAGTTCTGTGTAGTGCTCTAGCCGGTTTTTAAATGCAAAGAAAATGATGGAACTTTTGGAGCAGCGCTACTGCATCAAATTTTGCCAAAAACTGGGCCAGGTGAAAAACATTCGGAAGATTCAGATTGCTTTCGGTGACGATGCTATGGGCATCGTACAGGAGTGGTAAAACCTGTTTAAAGATTGCCGCATATCAGTAGAGAACGGGTCATGCTCCGGTCGGCCATTAACATGTCGAAATGACCACGTCATTGACAAACTGGACACTGTAGTGATGAGGAACCGTCATCAGACTATCCGAGAAATTGCGGAAGAGGTGAGCTTCACCACTTTTTTGGCACATTCCATTGTGACCGAAGGTTTGGCCATGAAAAGAGTGTCGCGGAAATTCGTGCCGAAGCTGCTGACGTCGGCGCAAAAGCAACTTCGTTTTGAAGACTTCACAAACCGTGAGCCCGGCTTCATTAACACCATGATCACTGTTGATGAGTCCTGGGTGTACGGGTACTACCCGAAAACCAAATACCAGTCGTCACAGTGGAAGCATTCCACGTCACCTAGACCAATGAAGACTCGCGAAGTGCACAGCAACGTCAAAGTGATGCTGGATGCTTGCTTTGACTCCCACGGTGTGGTATACCACGATTACGCACCACAGGGTAAACAATCACCAAATAGTACTACAGCGAAGTGCTCCGTCGTCTACGTGATGCTATGCGGCGCAAGAGACCGGAGTTGTGGTCAACAGGAAATTGGCGCCTCCATTACGGCGATGCTCCAGCACACTCCTAGCACTTGATTCAGCCTCTTTTTTTTGGCAAAAAAGAGGACTCCAGTGGTTATATAGGCTCCATACTCTCCTGATATGGCCCACTGCGACTTCTGGCTGTTCCCCAAACTCAAGAGGCAATTGAAATGAAAGCGATTTCAGACAAGAGACGATATTATGGCTGCAACGACAGCAGAGCTTAATTCCATTCCGAAAGAGGCTTTCTCATAGTGCTTCCAACAATGACGGCACAGTTGGGACAAGTGTGGGGAGTTCCAAGGAGACTACTTTGGGGGTGATTAGATTTCCAACGCTCCAGGTATACCAGTTTTTTTCCCGGCCAAAGGTCGGATACTTTTCTAACGGACCTCGTATACTTTTACATTAATGTCTACATCTTACCAAAACTGATAAATATTATTAGTAAATCATATAAATCTTGTAATTTTTAAAATTCCATACCTTCGTCCTTCTGCGTGAGAGAACCTTTATTAAATCACTCATTCGTCCACCTGTACGTTCGTCTTTAACTAACTCATAATTTACGAATTCTTTAACTGAGGGAAATTTAATTCCATGCTGTTTTAATGCTTACAACACCAAACACGACTATGAAGTAAAATTTGGGAAAATTATGGGGACGTAAATAAATACCCGAAGTTTAGTCAGGGAAAGGGGATATTTTTTTTTTAAATAACATACATCAGTGTCAAGTGAATGCTGTCATCCCTGACTCAGAAAGTGTTTGCATTTTTTATTTTTAATATTTTTATGTTATTTTTTGAAACACTTCATTTTCGAAACTGGCAATTCGAAAATTCTTTCGTAGCTTATAGCAATATGTAGTTACATAAAAATTACAGAAAAACATAGCGATCCTTCTCGAGTTTAAAGTTTACACAAAAAGACTCAGTGAATAATTTTAATAAATTCAATTCTTCCACGAATATTTTTAAGACAAATAAATATGTATATATCGATAACGAATAATTTTACTGAGATTATAAATATACTGTACTTTGTTTTTTAAAGAGCAAGATCCAAATACGATATTCTAACATCGGTACCGAATCCTCATTGCACAACTTTTTTTTTAACTAGCTGACCCGGCAATGTTTCGCTATTGCTTGAGAACGCATATAGATTAATTGAATACATTTGAAAGTTTGTATTTAGGAAAAATTAAATATTTATGTACAAATTTTAATTAGTTTCATTCAATTTTGAGTTCATTGCAATGGTCTTGGATATACATTATTTTTGATGATTCCATTCAGCATTTATACAAAAAAAATATCTGAGATTGTTTTGGAGATATATGCTAAACACAGAAGTGTTGCACGTGTAAAAAAGTCTTAAGAGGGGTGAAACGGGAGAGCAGGGGCAGTTTTGTAAACTAAATATACACATCATTTTCACTTATTTTAAAGCATATGTGTGCAAACTTCCTTCGACATCAAATAAAAACTATATTTTTGTGTTGTCACAAAAACTTTAAAATAATTTTTAAAATTCAGTTTCGAATTTCTTGGTCAGTAATTGTGCGATCGCAATCTGTCCGGTGCTGATTAACAGGAAATAATGTGTTCCTTAATAATGTTACTAACTACTTTGTCTAATATCCCTATCGTTTTCTTGATATTTCCAAAAAACTGAATGGTTTCGAGTGTAAATTTTTCTTAATTAGTGTAATAGGGAAAGTGGGTGGGTTTTGTAAACCAAAGATAGACAGTAGTTTTCTCTTTGCTTTAATTTATACATGTGCAAAGTTCCATCCACATTGAATTAAGTTAGTGTAAGGAACATTCGAAATTAAGAGAGGAGGGAATAAAGGAGATGAGGGATTGGGATTTGGGAACCATGCGAAGGCAATGTTTTCCTCCTTGTTTTAAAGTATACGTGTGTGACGTTCCATCGATATCGGATAAAAACTGTGAATATGTATTAACAACATTGGAAAAAAAATAAGGGGTGAGGTAAAGGAGAAGAGGGGTTCGGTTCTTGCAATCTAAATATAAACCAATTTTTTCTTCTGTCTGTTTTATAATCTGCAAGTGCAAAGTTCCATCGATATCATATGAAAACTGTGGATTTGTATATGAAATATTGACAAAAATTAAGGGTTGGGGAAAAATGGGGGAAGCAGTTGGTAATGTAAACAGAAGTTTTCTCCTTGTTTTGAAGTATACAATGTAAAGTTCCATCTAAACAAGATAAAAGCTGTGGGTTTCAATAAAGATCATTAGAAATTAATAGTGGAGGCATAAAATGGGAGCGAGTGGATTTGGGCTTTTATAGTATAACAGACTATCCAGACGATGGTTACTCTTAGAGAAAAGATCGGTTGTTATGGAGACGAGAGGAGAAACATCGAGAGAAAGTTTTGGCTGGCGAGTGACTAGACGAGCTTAGTTAGCATCTTGCGAGGTGTTTAAATAAACGTTACTGATCAGCAAAGGACCTGAGTAATTCTTCGGTTTGTTTGAAAAGAAAATAAGGCGAAATAAACGTAAAATGGAAAATTAGAAAGACTATTATTATTATTGTTCGCTACAAGAACTTTTTAAAAAAGGATTCGGTACGATATTTCCATCCATGTTACTTATAAAGCAAAAAGGCTTTAATTAATAAAATAACATCGACTGAAATAATAATATACGATACTTTGGCAAACTCAAAGTAAACAGTATTTTTCTGTTTGTTTTAAAGTATATGTGTGCAAACTTCCTTCAAAATCGGATAGCTTTGTTTAAAGAACATTGACAATAATGAAGGGATGGAAAAGGGGAGAGGGATTGAGTTTTTGAAAAAATTATGTCTACAGTATTTTTCTATTTTTTTTAATAGTATACATCTGCCAAGTTCCATTGACATCGGATGAAAAGAGTGGGTTTATGTA
This sequence comes from Vandiemenella viatica, assembly GCA_031002005.1. Classification (NCBI taxonomy): domain Eukaryota; kingdom Metazoa; phylum Arthropoda; class Insecta; order Orthoptera; family Morabidae; genus Vandiemenella; species Vandiemenella viatica. The sequence continues at coordinate 19,107,549 of JARYHS010013631.1, read as the reverse complement.
ACCATGTGTAGGCAGTATTTTTCTGTTTGTTTTAAAGTATATGTATGAAAATTTCCGTAGAAATCGGATAAAATCTCTGTTTTTTTAAGCATATTGCGTCAGGGGGAAGAGGGAGTTCTTTTGGGGTAGAAAAGGGTTTGAGGAATTGGGTTTTTGTAAATTAATGTCTACGATATTTTTCTATTTTAAAAAAAAAGTATACGTGTGCAATGTAAGATTGAAATAAGATAATAAATGTTGATTTGTGTAAAAATTGAGGGGCTGGAGGGGGGGAGAGGGTATGAATTCTTGGAAACGAAATGTAGCAAGTATTTTTCTGTTTGTTTTACACTATACATGTGAAAGTTTCCATAGATATCGGATAAAATCTGTTGGGTTTTTTAAATTCAAGGATGTTATGGGGAAGAGCAGGTGGTTTTTTCGAAATTTTATTTCTTAGGTACGTTCTCTGACGCGCACTCGACAACTCACCAAAGTTTCACTGTAATCGGACGAATGGTTTTTAATAGTATATGCGTGCAAAGTTACTTCAAAATCTGATAAATAGTGTGGGTTTGTGTCAAAATTAAAGGGTGGGAAGGGATAAAGGGGATGCGTTTCTGGAAACCATATGTAGGCAGTATTTTTCTGTTTGTTTTACTATATACATGTGCAAATTTCCGTAGAAATTGGATAAAATCTGTATGTTTTTTTTGAAATTATAGGGGGTTATGGATAAGTGGGGAGTTGTTTTTTTGGAGTTTTTATTTCTTAGGAACCATCCCGGACGCGCACTCGAAACTCACCAAAGTTTCACCATAATCGGACCCTGGAAATGCTTCGCTATTGCTAGACTTGTGTTCACATATAGATTAAATGAATACATTTAAAAGTTTGTATCTAGTTAGATATTTATGTATAAATTTTAATTACTATTTCATTCAATTTCTAGTTTATTGCAATGGTCTTGGATATGCTATGTTTTTGGTGATTCCAGTTACACTGGCAAAAATTAAGGGGATGTAAAGGGAAAGAGGGGTTGTATTTTTGGAAACCTTATTTAGACAGTATTATTCTGTATATTTTATAGTATACGTGTGCAAATTTCCATCAAAATCGGATAAAATATGTGGGTTTGTCTAAATCAGGTGGATGTGAATGGGATGAGGGGGTGAGTTTTTGGAAACTATATGTAGGCAGTACTTTTCAATTTGTTTTAATGTATACGTGTGCAAATTTTTGTCGAAATATTATTAAATCTGTGGATATGTTTAAATTAAGGGTTGTAAAGTGCTGGAAGGGGTGGTTTTTCTGAATTTTTATTTCTTAGAAACCTTCTCCGACGCACACTCGACAACTCACAAAGGTTTCACTGTAATTGGATAAAAATTGTGGGTTTCAATAAATATCATTGGAAATTCAGAGGGTAGTTGGTAAAAAGGGAGAGGGGTGAACTTTGGTAAAAACATTATTTGTTTTAAAGTATACTTATCCAAAGTTCCTTCAAAATCGGGATATAATTGTAGCTTTATATAAGCTACATTCGCAAAAATTAAAGGGATGTAAAAGGGAAGAGGGATTGCATTTTGGAAACCATTTAAAGACAGTATTTTTCTGTTTGTTTTAAAGTATATCTGTGCCAATTTCCATCAAAATCTGATAAAATCTGTGTGTTTTTTAAATTATGGGGGGCTAGGGGGAAGAGGGGGTGGTTTTTGGGTAGAACGGGTGAGAGGGATTGGGTTTTTGTAAAACTAATGTGTACAGTATTTTTCTATTTTTTTAATAGTATATGCGTGTAAAGTTCCTTCGAAATCTGATAAATAGTGTGGGTTTGTGTAAAAATTAAGGGGTGGGAAGGGGAAAAGGGGGATGCGTTTTTGGAAACCAAATGTGGGCAGTATTTTTCTGTTTGTTTTAAAGTTTTTGTGTTCAAATTTCCATCAAAATCAGATAAAATCTGTAGGTTTTTGAAAATATGGGATGTTATGGGGAAGAGGGTGTGGTTTTTTTGTAAATTTTAATTCTTAGGAACCATCTCGGACGCACACTCGACAACTCACCAAAGTTTTACCGTAATCGGATGAGCGGTTTAGTAGCGCATAGAGGACATACAAAGAAAGGTACATTCACTAAGGGGGTGGGAAGGGGGGAGAGGGGTTGTGTTTTTGGAAACCAAATGTAGGAGGTATTTTTTTGTTTATTTTAAAGTTAATGTATGCTAATTTCCATCAAAATCGGATAAAATCGGTGTTTTTTTTTAAAAAAAAATTATGGGGTGTAAAGGGGCACGGTAATCGGACGAACGGTTTATGAGCGCATAGAGGGCAAACAGACACATATATTTTTGGAGCGCATAAAGGACAAACAGACACAAAAACTTTCATTTTTATGTATAAGATTATTATTTATTTATTCACTAACCCTCATTATGCGATTTCGTGCTGCTGTATCCATGTAGAGTAATGTGTGCTGTGAATAATTCACTATTGATAACTTTATTATATAAACCAAGCACATAATATAGTAATGTAGTTGTGATTACATCCTGATTGGTTTAGATTGTACTCTTAAGAAAATAATTTTAATTTCTCAGACATATTTACAATTAGACCTACTTACCAGCAGCTGCCCTGAAATCAGTTGTCAGCTGACAACGGCTTCCATTATTAATGCAACTACACATTACCTCAGGTGTACATAGTTGAATTAGTATTTCATAACTTTGTAATTCTGTTAATAGCTTTTGGTAGATAGTACTCATGTGGATGATTTAATGGGATATAATCCCTGTTGTCTAGGTTACACAGAGAAATACTGTGTCCAGAAGCAACCAAGATCAGTAATTAATATAACAAAACTAAATACTACTACAGTATCTTACTGTATTAAGTTGTGATACAATAACTCACAAGGAGAAGTCGTAAAGACTAGAATGCTAACTCAGAGACAAAAGTACTTTTATGTAAGTAGTTCAGGTACTTTATGTCCTTAGCAATTTTATCCAGCGCAACTCAGTTGGCGAGAAATTTGAAGAATTTCATGGAGGTTGATAAGTTAAAAAATATTTAACTTATTGAACAAAAAAAGTACACTTGTAACATTTCAGCTTTATATCCTACGAAATATTAGAAACAACGATATAACTTTATGTGTACGAAAACATTTTTACTGTTGGTTTATGGCCAGCAAGAATTGACAACGCCGTGTATTTTCTATGATAGCCATGGGGAAGTAACATGTGCGCCACTCTGATAATCTTGTAATATTTATTTTTTCTATCAAATTAAAATCGTGGCTGAAGGTGCAACGATTTTACTATTAGAACAGAGACAAATATAGATACTATCCAAGCACGACATTTTTTTAAAAAAAAAAAAAAAAGAAGATTGTCAACAGAAACCTGGTGGGTGAGCTATATCGCTATGGCCTCGCATTCGAGAGGACTCGGGTTCGAATTCCCGTCCAGCCATCCAGATTTCAGTTTACCATGATTTCTCGAAAACACTCAAGGCGCATTTCGGAAAAAGTTCCTTTCAAAGACCATGACTGAAATCCTCTCGGTTCCTTGCCCTTAGTCCCTTTCCTGCCTGTAATCACAACGACGTCGACTAGGCCTAAAGCCAAACGTTATAATTGAACAGTATTGAATATGCTTCCTCGTATCAGAATCATGTATATTATTTCTATAAGGTTTTTTTTGCCATAAGCCATTATCTCCCTTGATAACTAACCGAAATGTATAAATTTTAAAACTTAAGGTCTCCACTTTTATCACATCAGATTTTAATAAAGGAATTTTTCGGAATTCAACCCTTAAAAAATGTCTATATTTCTAAAATGCAGATTTTTTACTACAAACTAGTTATCTCCCCCTATTCCTAACCGAAATCGATAAATGAAGTATCATTTTAAAGCTTAAGATCTCTGCTTTGCTGCCATCATATATTAAAAAGGAATTTTTTTGAAATTCAACCCTTAAAGGCTAAAAGTATCAGTATTTCTACAACGCTTTTTTGTGTTACGAACTATTTATCTCCCTTGATATCTAATAGATGTATCATTTTAAAGATTAAGATCTCCACCATGGTCACACCAAATTTTCAGAAAGGAATTTTTTCGAATGGGCAAAACTATTATTAATTCACTAACGTATTTTTTTGTCACGAGCTATTTATCTCCCTTGATATCTAAACAAAATTAATAAATGAAGTACTAGACGACCAGTGCGAAAATTTCGCGAATAAAATGCGACGAATAATGAGGTTGAATTTTGTAATATAATGAATAGTAGAACCGTAGTTTTGTAGCAAATATTTTTTTTAAGTGTAATAGGTACACAGCAAAATACTCACAACATATTATGAAACAGTTAGGAAAATTTAAAACACACTTTATTTATGACAAACTGTCACTGACCTTGGTAGAATAAAACCAACCTTAACAAACTACACACAATATATCATCTCTGTGATATTTGTTGCTGAGCGAATAAAATGATTACATTGGAATTGTATAGCAAAACGACAGTGTTTCCGCAAAAGAAAAAAATATATATACAAAAAACTACTTATTGAATAAAAAAAAATTATTGACTTCTCTGTGATATCCGCATGCTGAAATCTGGGGACTTGGCTCTGAACAGTCTCATACGCGCTACCACTTTTAGCACCAAATTCTGAACATTTTTTTCTTAATTTATGATTTTACCTAGCTGGAGACCTTAATTTTTAAAACGATATGTCATTTATCGATTTCAGCTAGGTATCGAAGGAGATAAATGGCATATAATAAAAACAAAAATTTAAAAAATCAATACATTCTATAACTAATATTGATACTTTTGCCCTTTAAGGGTCGAATTAGAAAAAATTTCTTTTATAAAATATGGTGTGACCAAAACAGCCACCTTGGTCTTTAAAATGATACCTCATTTATCGATTTCGGTTAGTTATCAAGCAAGGTAAAAAACAAAAGTTTTGAGAAATGATGTTATTTTTGCCCCTTAAGGATGTAATTTGGAGAAAGTTTTTTCTTAAAATATGATGTGATGGTAGTGGATAATTTAATATTTAAATTGATACGTCATTTATTGATTTCGATTAGGTATCAAGGGAAATATAATAGCTCATGACAGAAAAATGCGTTGTAAAAATATTAATACTTTTGCACTCTTAAGGTTAGAATTTTTAAAAATTTCTTTCTTAAATATGTGGTAACTGGAACCGAAGACATTACGAAGACCTTAATCTTTTAAATGATACCTCGTTTATCAATTTTGTTTAATTGTCAACGGAGGTAAATGACTTGAGACACAAAAAACGAATTTTAGAAAAATTGACATTTTTGCCCTTTAAGGGTCCAATTACGAACAATTCCTTTCTTAAAATATAATGTTACTACTGGCGGAGACCTTAATTCGTTAATATGATTCCTCATTTATCTATATCGGTTAGATATTAAGGGAGATAAATCGCTCGTGACACAAAAATGCGTTATTGAAAAATTTAAACTTTTTCCCTTTAAGGGTTGAATTCCAAAAACATTCTTTCTTAAAATATGACGTCACAAAGCTAGAGACATTACTCCTCATAATCCTACTTCATTTATCGATTTTGGTTAGATATCCAGGGAGATAAATGGCTCGAGATACAAAAAACGCATTTTAGAAAAATCGCCATTTTTGCCCTTTAAGGGTCGAAAAACGAAAACTTCCTTTCTTAGAATATAATGTTACCACGGCGGAGACCTTAGTCTTTAATATGATATCTCATTTATCTATATCGGTTAGAATTCAAGGGAGATAAATGGCTCGTGACACAAAAATGCGTTATATAAAATTTATACTTTTTCCCTTTAAGGGTTGAATTCCAAAAACATTCTTTCTTAAAATATGATGTCACAAAGCTGAGACATTACTTCCTCATAATCCTACTTCATTTATCGATTTTGGTTAGATATCCAGGGAGATAAATGGCTCAAGACATAAAAAACGAATTTTAGAAAAGTTGACATTTTTGCCCTTTAAGGGTCCAATTACGAACAATTCCTTTCTTAAAAATATAATGTTACCACGGCGGAAACCTTATTCTTTAATAGTGATACCATCATTTATCTAATTCGGTTATATATTAAGGGAGATAAATCACTCGTGACACAAAAATGCTTTATTGAAAAATTTATACTTTTTCCCTTTAAGGGTTGAATTCCAAAAACATTCTTTCTTAAATATTATATCACAAAGCTGAGACATTACTCCTCATAATTCTAATTCATTTATCGATTTTGGTTAGATATCCAGGGAGATAAATGGCTCGAGATACAAAAAAACGCATTTTAGAAAAATCGAAATTTTTGCCCTTTAAGGGGCGAAAAACGAAAAATTCTTTTCTTGAAATATAATGTTACCACGGCGGAGACCTCGATCTTTAATATGATACCTCATTTATCTATATCGGTTAGATATTAAGAGAGATAAATCGCTCGTGACACAATTACGCATTGCAAAAATATTGATACTTTTGCCCTTTAAGGGTCGAATTCCGAAAAATATCTAGTCTTAATATATTGACGTCACTAAAGCGGAGATCTTAATCTTTAAAATGATACTACATTAAACGATTTCATATACGTATCCAGGGAGATAAATGACTCGTAACACAGAAAACAGCATTTTAGAAAGATTGACATTTTTGCCCTTTAAGGGTCGAATTCCGAAAACTTCATTTCTTAAAATATGATGTGACCAAAGTGGAGACCATAAGCTTTAAAATGACACCACATTCATTGATTTCGGTTAAGTATGAAAGAAGATACAGGCTTGTGACAGAAAAAATACCTTATAGAAATAATATATATGATTATTTTAGAGATTAAGGTCTCCGGTTTGATCGAATCATATACTAAGAAAGGAATTTTTTGGAATTCGATCCTTAAAGGAAAAAATTATCATTATTTCCATAACATATTTTTTTATCTTGATCCATTGATCTCTCTTGATATCTAAGCGAAATGGATAAAAGATATTAAAGATTAAGGTGTCTGATTGGTCAGATCATTTCTTAAGAACGAAATTTTTCGGAATTTGACTCTTAAAGGACAAAAGCAATAACGCGTATGACACAGTTTACAGCCTAGCAGCTAGATAGCTGTAGCACATGTCACAAGGATATTAATAAACTGCTTCTCTGGCGTAAACTTTAGTTATATACCTATTACACTAAACAAATAAACAACTGAACCAAATTAGACGGTTCTTCTTTCATCCTATTAGAAATCCCCAACCTTAATATTCATTGTATTCACGAAATTTCCATATGATTGTCTAGTTAATAATAAAATAATTGTTCAAATCAATTAAAACTGCCTTTAAAAAAAATTAAAATAACTTTATACCTTGAATAGAAGAAAATAAATCTGAATGTACAATATTTTACATTACTATTATTAATTTTTTTACATTAATCATTTATTTTTTGATATGGGGAATACAAACGAAAATTCCGAATATTTTACAGCTTGTAGTGAGGCAGATATTGTTGTTGCGGAAAACAAATTTTAATCTGTGGCTTGTTCTCGTTGGTCGTCGAGGCATATCTCTTGCAATACATTGTCAGTTGTTACGCTGAATCATGTGGCAAACGTTTTATATTTAGTATAATATAGGCGTATCATCTGTATGTTTCTAGCATTAATCATGCATAAGAAGTAACATGATTTGTTATATACTATTGTCATTCTGTATTTTTTTTTTATTTTTCATGCTTTGGCAGGAACCTACTACAAAAATAATTGATTAATGTAAAAATTTCAATAATAGTAATGTAAAATATTGTCAAATTATATTTATTTTCTTCTAAGCAAGGTACAAAGTTATTTTAAAATTTTTAGTGTTTTTTGAAGGCGGATTTATTTTTTTAAACAATTAATTTATTATTAAATTTTTAGTGGTAGTATAGTTTGTTTAGTATTTTAAATATGCATCAGCAGTTCTCATTTTGCGAAATTCCTGATAGCTCAGTGGTTAAAGCGCTAGCTTTCCAAAATTCTGGCTCGATATACCCCAACAATTTCCAGAACAGGGTGAATAGTCCAGTAACGGGGTAGTTCTCACTTGCATCACATCACGTAGAAGATTTTTTTTTCTTATCTTGTATATTTTGGTGAGAGTATGCAGAAACCAAGTTTTCGACCTCCAACACCCTCGGCACAATTTTCTGTGGCCAAAAAACATCAAAATTTGGGTACTTTTTTCAGTTTTTTCGTCTATAACTCCTTCCTGATAAGTCCTATCAAGAAATATTCTATTTTCAATTTGAAAGAGGACAAAATTTCCTACAACTTTCGTATTACAAACTTTTTTCTAAACTCAAAATTAAGCGAGCTACAGTTCTTCGAAAATCAGCCAAATTTCACACTTTTCCTAAAAGTTGGTTTTTACCTACTTTGCAGCTCAAAATGACCTGAAACCCCTGTATATATAACCGATATATATGTATTTCTGTATGACATAGTATATATATGTAGTATACTTTGATTACTGATGGTCCATTCAAAAATCATATAGCATTGTTGGCCGGGAGATCCCGAAGGATTGTTCGGCCGCCAGGTTACAGTGTTATGGATAGGCCGCGCAGTGCGCTTCTTGTGGCTATCTAACCTGACCAAGTACTAGTACCGCATATAGGGAACCTACAGCTTAAGGTGGAATCCAAACCAGAGAATCGTTCTGGCTTACTTCATATTACACAGCAAGCTGTGGCAGAGGTAAAGCTCGGGTTAATGGCCTTTGAAAATCATTGCTGAGACCGGGATTTCGATCTCCAGTCAGACGCCTTGAGCTACCAGATCGCTCTATTACTGAAGATAATAGAGCGAACAACAATGCATAATGTTATGACACAAAGTTATAAAGTCATAATAATTTCGAAATAAGTTAAAAAAATTGTCATAAATAATTTCTTTTCCGTTTGGATTGTCCCGGCTTATCAATGAATTGTGTCTCTTTCATCCATTGCATCAGGAACAGCTTCCTCGAGGTCGAAGAAATCTTCCTCTCCTTCATCTACTACATTCCAGGAACGCTTTCACGAGGCAGGCGAGAGCAATTTTTGCAAGCAGCTGAACAATGCAGTCCTGATTAGCGACAGCTGCATGGAGGAGAACAAGGTTTCTGGAAGGAATATGATACAACCTTCGAAGTAAACTCAAGTGCATCGTCTTTTATTATTGTTTTTTTATGACTTTACGCCTCGTCGACGTCGAGTTCATTAGTGGCACGATGGGACTGGGGACAAGGAACGTGAAGGATTTCTGCCATGGCCTTTTGAAGGAAGCATCCCGGCATTCGGCTGGAGTGATTTGAGGAAACCATGGAAAACCCAAATCTGGATGCTTGGACGGGAATTCGAACCGACGTCCTCCTGAATGCATTTATTATTGTAACTGTAATAAGACTGGACGAGCCTTTTCTTCATCCTCACGGCAATGGGTACGTTTCTCGACCCAACCAACCTTTACTTGGTGGTACGTGCATATTGAGTGAAACGTTGCCGCATCTGATTTTGGTGGCAACCGTGCTAGTCTGAATGCATTTTTTGGGCAGATTTCTTAATCATTTCATATCTGAGCCTTCCAATGTTCCACAAGCAATTTTTCCGTACCATTCCAAGATGATCTGTTCCCCTGCGTGTTCTCCAAATGTTCTCTGGAGGCTAGAGTTCTGAGAAGTTAGCATACATGTTACTTTCAGATATGGTTGGTATTGAATCATGCAGTAGAAGTTTTCTTTCCCATAGCCGAAATATGCTGATATTGTATCACATCCAGCAAATGCATGGATGAAGAGGATGTGTGTGGGTTCAAACTCGTGGTACCAAAGCCCATTAGCAAAATGAGAAAGCCAATATACTCACTTAGAATCATCACACTGTCGAATTTTGCTGCTTGGGAAATTGCTGTGTCAACGATCAATCCAGCAGCATCTTGTTTTGCCTGTTGATCTTGGATGCCTCCTTTTTCAGTTTTTGCATTAGTATCAACATTACACAGTTCTTGCTGCTCTCATTTGCTGCGTCACTGTAGCACTTGTTTCCTCACTGAAAATGATGCCTGCTGAAGTATCTGATGTTTTCAAACTACAAACCATTTCAGATTACTTTATTCCTCTCTGCGCAGCACAACTTCGGTATCCGTCAAATATAACTGTGATGTTGGATCTGTAGTACGTTGTCAAATAGGCTTCATATTTTCCACAGAAACAGCCAAGGTATTTACTACTATGCCACATAACCTTATGCAGGATGAATCATCCGTGCGTAGCAAAAATTTTTGTGTTGGGTGTTGTATCTTGAAGAGATTTAAATGCTTCATATAGCGACAATTTTTTCCATTGTTGTACGGAACAAATTCAAATGGAACACATTGTTTCAATCCATTAAAACGGAAAAGAAATGGATTTATGACTAATTTTTGACTTATTATGACTTAATTTTGACTGCTTAAATAAACTTTGTGCCATAACATTATGTTTTCAGTTTTGCAAATCCGTTTTTCAAACTGGTACAAATACCATCAGGTAATAGAACGAAATGGTAGCTCAGTGGTTAAGGTATCTGACTGAAGATCGAAATCCCGTTCTCAGCAGTAATTTTCAAAGGCTATTAACCCGAGCTTTACCTCTGCCACAGCTTGCTGTGTAATATGAAGTAAGCCAGAACGATTCTATGGTTAGGATTCCACCTTAAGCTGTAGGTTCCCTATATGCAGTACTAGTACTTGGTCAGGTTAGATAGCCACAAGAAGCGCACTGCACGGCCTATCCATAACACTGTAACCTGGCGGCCGAACAATCCTTCGGGATCTCCCGGCCAACAATACTATATGATTATTGAATGGACCATCAGTAATCAAAGTATAGTACATATATATACTATGTCATACAGAAATACATATATATCGGTTATATATACAAGGGGTTTCAGGTCATTTTGAGCTGCAAAGTAGGTAAAAACCCAACTTTTAGGAAAAGTGTGAAATTTGGCTGATTTTCGAAGAACTGTAGCTCGCTTAATTTTGAGTTTAGAAAAAAGTTTGTAATACGAAAGTTGTAGGAAATTTTGTCCTCTTTCAAATTGAAAATAGAATATTTCTTGATAGGACTTATCAGGAAGGAGTTATAGACGAAAAACTGAAAAAAGTACCCAAATTTTGATGTTTTTTTGGCCACAGAAAATTGTGCCGAGGGTGTTGGAGGTCTAAAACTTGGTTTCTGCATACTCTCATCACTATATAAAAGATAAGAAAAAAAAATCTTCTACATGATGTGATGTTTGTGAGACCCCCTTTTTACGACCCCGTTACTGGACTAGAACTGGATGCTGTGATAAGCAATGTCAGCTTACTTTTTGGTCCAGGCTGTGTTTCAACCTAATGAGATCTGTTAACCCGCTGCTCGATAATCGAAATATGTAATATTTGGGCATTAAAACATACCAGTTACATAAGTCTGTATCTGGAATATATCTTTTTGTACTAACATCACGCAGAAAATATAGATTTTGAATGGGTTTTCACAAGATAAAAGCTTGGAGTCAAAGTTAAAATCTGACCAACATGTTGAGACATTAGGACACATTAATGCTATGAATATTCTGCCATAAGTTAAAAATAACTGAATTGATTTTGATGGTATTTAAACCTGTGGATTTCTATAAAGGATATCATATATATTATTTGTCACAAACCATTATCGCCATCAAACGTAACCGAAATCTATGAATGAGACGTCATTTTAGAGCTTATGTCCGTATCAACATTTCTACAACGCATTTTTGTGTCCCTTGATATTAACCAATATAGATAAATGCTGTCTCATTTTAAAGTTTAAGATCTCCGCCGTGGTCACATAATTTAAGAAAATGATTTTTTTGGATTTTCTACATCTACATCTACATATATACTCTGCAATTCACAAAATTGTGGGTGGCAGAGAGTGCTCAGCACCAAAGCTAATCTCTTTGCTGTGCATTCCAATCCCTAATGGTACGAGGGAAAAAAGAATTCATATAAGAATCAGTCCGGCACCTTATTTCTCTAATTTTATCTTTCCTGTCCTTCCGACTCAAATAAGTTGGTGGAAGAAGTATTTCACTACACTCAAAAGTGAAAGTGGGAGTACGCATGTTTACCAATAAGTTTAAACGAAACGTGTGTCGTCTATCTACCAGACTCCCAACCTAGTCTACTAATCAGTTCTGTGACGCTTTCATAAGGACTGTAGCAAGCGGTCACGATTCGAGCGGCTCTTCTCTGTACTTTCTCTATATTTTCGATCAACCCCTTACGAAACGGATCCCAAATGATACAACAATAGTCCAAAAGTGGACGCACAAGAGATTTGTACGCCATCTCCTATGTTTGTTCATTACAATTTTTCAAGATGAAAATCGCAGCCTAGAATTTGCTCTACCTACTAACGAATTAATATGTATGTCCCATTTCATGTTCCTTTGTACTGTTACTCCCAAATATTTCATAGAATCGACCATATCAATAACAGTATTGTTTAACTCGTATTTCTGAACAATTGGATTCTTTTTGTTAGTTATGCTCATTGTCTTGCACTTTTTACAGTTTAGAGTAAGTTGCCACTCAGCGAAGCAAGCCAAAATAACATCCAGATCGCGCTGAACTTCTAAGCAATCGGCCAAATTTCTTACTTCCCTATATATAACCGCGTCATCAGCAAACAATCTAAAAAGGCTTTTCACTTTGTCTCCGAGATCGTTTATAAAAATTAAGAAAAGAAGTGGTCCTATTACACTTCCTTGAGGTACACCCGATGTAACATCTAGATTAGAAGAACTTTCTCCTTCAACGACAACATACTGCGACCGACCAGTTAGAAAATCCTTTATCCATTCATAAAGCTGATCCGATATACCGTACGCTCGAAGCTTCGCTAGAAGGCGGTTGTGTGGCACAGAGTCAAAGCTTTCTGGAAATCTAAAAAAATTGCATCTACTTGTGAACCTGCATCGATAACTTTCATTACGTCGTGTGTAAATAGAGCCAGCTGTGTTTCACATGATCTTTTCTTCCGAAATCCGTGTTGATTTGTTGTAAGCAAATTATTATCATCTAGAAAATTAATAATGTTCCAGCATATAATATGCTCCATAACTCTACTACAAACAGATGTTATAGATATGGGACGATAGTTCCCACGATCACTTCGATCACCTTTTTTGAAAATCGGAGTTACTTGCTCGATTTTCCAGTCTGAAGGTACTTTTCGCTCTTCTAATGATTTACTGAATATATCAGACAGAAATGGCCCGATTTCCGCCGCATACTCTGAAAATACTCTTACTGGAATTCAATCCGGGCCCGGTGCTTTCCCCCACTTCAGGAGCTCTAATTGCTTAATGATACCTGCAGTATCTATTCGTAATGATTCCATCACCGACTCGCCATGGCGTGGGAAAACGGGAATACTATACTTATGTTCATTTGTAAATGAATTTTTGAATACAGTATTTAGTACGTTAGCTTTATCGCGGCTTTCATTAACCTCGGAACCTTCACGAATTAGTGCTGGAATATTGCTACTGGTACAATTAAACTTTTCGTACATACGACCAAAATTTCTTTGGGTTATCTGTGAGACTCTTAGAGAGAGAGTTGGAGTGAAAATCGTTAAAGGCCTCGCGCATTACATACTTAATACGTCCTCTTAAATCAGCTAAGGTTTCTAAATCGCTGCGACAGCCTTTCCTTCTTGAGCGTGCGTGTATTTTCCTTTGTTTTTTTGAGTAATCTTTTGACTTCGCATGTGTACCACGGTGGTTCATTCTCCCCCTTTATTGTCCGCTTTGGTATATGTATTTCCATTCCTTCCCTGACTATATGTATAAAATGATGCCACATCTCTTCAACGGTGTCCTTTGTTGACTTGAAGTTATGGTAATTATTCCTCAGGTAGGTTCTAAAACACTCCTTTGAGTCCTTATCGAATCTGTATACAATTCGCCCTTTTTTCCTTTTTCGCTTGGTCATTAATTTGATAGTCTCAATTACCGCTTTGTGATCGCTTATTCCTGTGGTCGTTGAAATGTCGGTGAATAATTCTGGCCTGTTGGTAACCAGCAAGTCTAAAATGTTTTCGCTACCGTTATGACACCGCGTAGGTTCATTAACTAGCTGCTCGAGACGATTATGACCCATAAAAAGCAAAATTACCATCATGTGCACAACGTATTTTTTCTTTTTTTGTCACGAACTATTTATCTCCCTTTATATCTAAACGAAATCGAGAAATGAGGTATTATTTTAGAGATTACGGTCTCCATTTTGATGAAATCATATTTTCAGAATGGAATTTGGCCCTTAAAAGGCAAAATTATCATTTCCTCAATAACGTATTTTTTTGACACGAGCTATTTATCTCACTTGATATCTAATCGAAATCGAGGAATAAGTTACTATTACTGAGATTAAGGTTTCTGCTTTGGTCAAATTATATTTTAAGAAAATAAGTTTTCTGAATTCGACCCTTAAAGGGCAAAAGTATCAATATTTTTACAACGAATTTTTGTATAGTGAGCCATTTATCTCCTCGAATTTCTAATCGATATAGAAAAATGAGGTATAATTTTAAAGAGTAAGGTCTCCGCCGTGGTCACATCATATTTTAAAAAGGAATTTATCGAAATTGAACCCTTAAAGAGCAAAAATGTCAATATTTCTAAAGTGCTGTTTTTTTGCACCACAAACCATTTATCTCCCTGCATTCCTCGCCGAAATCGATAAATGAAGTAGCATTTTAAAGATTAAGATCTCCGCTTTGGTGACATCATATACTAAGAAATCAGCTCTTTTAAGATATCTATTACTGATTCCATTCTGCGATAATTCCAGAAACAAATCTAGCAGCCATTTTTTGCATCCTCTCCAAATCCTGTATTTGATATTCAAAATATGAGTCCCATACTACACTACCATATTCGAGCAATGGTCCGACCAAAGTTTTGTAAAGGAATTGGGTTACAAAACTTTGGTCACACCAATGCTTGAATATGGTAGTTTGGTATGGGACTCACATTTTGAGTATCAAATAGAGGATTTGGAGAGGGTGCAAAAAAGGGCTTTCAGATTTGTTTATGGAATTATGGCAGAATGGAATCAATAACAGATATTTTAAAGGAGATAGAATGGGATTCATTGCAAGACAGGAGGATGGTGAAGAGGATCATGACTCATTGGAGTGTACAAGGCGCATATTGGTGATGAGGCATGGAAAGATATTGGCGCAGGTATGAAAAGTAGTGCTTGGAAGGGAAAAGAGTTACTTTTATTGCAAGATCGTCAGAAAACAACTACCTTTTTTTGTTAGCTAAGCGACGATGGGCAGAGTCTCGAATAAAGAGAAAAGAATAACATATACTGCAATGTAAACAAAACATCCGCTATACATCCACATTAAAAATTGCGGATGCGAAAGCGGATATAGGATTTCACGCGAATGTTCCGCACTGGCGGACGCGGATGCGATCCGTTACATCCTAATTAATACATACCACATACATAAATATGTATTAGAAATATAACTGTTTGTTCCAGTATCAGGCAGAAAATATAGATTTTTAAAGGGCTTTCACAACGTGAGAGCTTGGGGTCCAAGTTAAAATCTGATGTACATGGTGAGACATTTATTTAATGAATACTCCGGCTAAATTTAAAAACAGCTGAACTGATTTTGTCGAGATTTAAAACTGTGGGTTTCTATAAGGAACAATTGAAATTAAAACGGGTAGAGGTAAAGTGGGAAAAGGGATTTGGGTTTTGTTAACAAAATGTAGACAGTATCTTTCTATTTGATTTAAACTATGCTCGTGCAATGTTCCACTGATATAAGATAAAAACTGTATAAAAGAACATTCAAAAATATTGAGGGGGTGTATAGTGGGAGACGGGTTTTGTCGTTTACAAACCAAACGTGGGAACAGTAGTATTTTTCTTTTTGTGTTTAAGTATACGTGTGCAAAGTTCGATCGATATCAGATAAAAACAGTGGGTTTGTAGAAAAATTAATGTTTGTAAAGTGGGAGGGACTGTGATTTTTTTAATTTTTTTGGTCAGGTATCTTCTACATGAAAAAATATGTATATAGGCAATCTTTCATGTTGATTGGTCTAACAGTGTGGACTGTAGATTTGTGTAAAGAACTTTGACAAAAATTAAGGATTGGAAATCAGGGAGAGGTTGGTATTTTGAAAAATCAAATGTTGACAATATTTTTCTCTTTGTTTAAAAGCATATTTGTGCACAGTTCTATCAAAATCAGATAAAAATGTTGATTAGTGCAAGAGTTTAATAGAAAAAAATGATGTTTTTTTTATTTTTATGATCAGAAACTTTTTCCATGAAAGAAATAACATGTATATACTAACCTACACGGTAATTAGTCAAATGGTGTCGACTATAGCATTGTATAAAGAAGATTGACAAAATTTGACGTGGTGGAAAGGAGGAAAGGGGTATGGTTTTTGCAAACCAAATATTGATAGTGTTTTCCTCTTTATTTTGAAATATATGTGTGTAAAGTTCCATCAAAATCGAATAAAAAGTGTGGGTTTGTATAAAAATTAAGTATTGTGAAGATTATTTATTTATTTATCTTTACATTCTGATGGTACATTCACTAGAGTCTACAACGCACCGTTATTTTTTAATACTATAATATTATTTTGTAATTAACTAGCAGAGTTCCCGGCGTTGCCCGGTTTAGTTGTTGTTGACTTACCCATAGACTGTTTTTATTCATACAATGAGTAATATGTTCCATGTTTCATACGATTTGGGACATCAATTTCCGGAATTAAAGCATACCTAGATTCATCCCCACCTTACCAAGAAAGCAGTGGGTTTAATTTGATTTATCCATACACTATTCCTATTCGCCTGAACAGAACGGGGTGGTTTGGGTGCTTTGATACGGAATGTCAGTTTCATTTTAGTCCAGGTTACATTTCAACTTAATTACATTTGCCAATGTAGCTGCTCGAAAATCGAAACATTACGCACATTATTCGAAAATTGAAACATTATGCACATTATTACATACCACATACATAAAAATGTTTATTCCGGCATTACGCAAAAAATACATATTTTGAGTGGATTTTCAAAATTTGAAAGTTTGGGTTCAAAATTAAAATTTTACATATATCTTAAGCCATTACGACACATTTACTTTAAGAATAATCAACCATTATCTGAAAACTGCTGAATCGATTTTGAACGAGTTTTTGTAGCGTCAAACATTAGATGTGTCTGATTGTGTTGGCTCATCTGCCGCTGGAGTTAAAAAAATTTCCCATAATGTTACTTCATCTTGCACTGTAGCTCAAAATTAAATTCTATTTCGTACTTGTATAGTTGAATATCAGGTATTCACAGTAGTATATCAGTTATTCAGAAATAAGCGAGAAATAAAAAAATAAAAAAATTCTTTACTTTCGATTTATTTCAGGGATTTACAGACTATGGCACCATGGTTGTCATAGAAACTGCATTACGAAACAACGCAATAAATTATAAAATGAAGAAAAGCTGCTTTGTTGTACTAAACTGTTTTTATTTGCAATACTAAAGGCTTAATACAACGTTCCATTTCTATTAAAAGCCATCTACCTACGCATTAATTATTATGAACACAAACGCCAGATATTTTTGTCTGACATTCGATATATGGAGAAGTTAAATAGATTATAATACGACTGAAAGCTAGATTATGTCAGAAAGTAAGGAAAAATTTAATGTTGAGCTCCGGGCCCAAGAGGTAAGCGTCACATCCTGAGTATTTTGTTTGTGAAACCATGTAAAATCGAAAAATGGATGGCCAGACGGGGATTTGAATACAGGTAATCTCGAGTTCAAGGATGGAGCGCTACCGTTCAACCATCAAGCTCGCTTTATAGTTTAATTTAATTGCGATAGAGCACAAGGCCCTGTAGCAATTTCTCCACACACCCTTTTTCGCCTAACAGAGTATTTTTGCCGTTTGAGTTAAGTTTATGTATCTCAGAAATATTGCATTTAAACTTTCTTCACAAGGAAACAAAATTCCATGTCGATTTAGTACTATAACTGTATTCGCCCAACAAGAAACATGTGAATACTCTTTTATGAAAAACCTTTCAACTGTCGCGTTGCAATTTGGTGATGTATTCTTAGGTAACACCACAAGACAAATCAAAACTGAAGATTATATATATATATATCGTTTACACTTCTCGTTAAACCAGATGATGGATTCTTATCTAACTTGACGAGACACACTGAAAGTGAAATGTCAAATATTGTTTTGTCCTTAGGATATTTTATCTCTAAATTGAGGTTGACAGTTTGAAACGCAACCTGGACAAGAAAAAAATCCCAAAGTCGCAAGGTACTACATGCTGGACACGTACAATGAGAGTTTTCTTTTCTTTCTAGCGGTTGTGGTCAAGTTGAGAAGAAAATAATTGTTAAAAGGAAAAGCATCTATACCTATAACTAATTTTTTACTTTCGATAACTCGAGAGCTAAGCGAGACGTGTACTTTTTTTACTTTCTATCTGTATCATTAAGTTATATAAGAATTCATCAAATTGCGGCGCAACAGTTGACGTAAAAACCGCATTAGTAAACAATTGAATAAATTATGAAATTAATAAAAGCTGTTAAAAGCCATTGCATTACTAAACAACGCTATAAAATCAATAAAAGCTAGATTACATCAGAAACACGCGTGTATAGCGCAGAATTGCAGCTTAATATAAAAAAAACCATCTGCATAAATACCAAAAAAAGTTCAGTTGTCCTAAGCCGTTATTATTCTCAACAATAAAGGTTTAATACATACTTATAATGATATAAAACCATCAGTGTACGTATTAATTACAACGTTGCAATTCCGTGAGGATTACTATGTACTACCACAAGACAAATAAAAATTCAAGATTTCGTTTTTATATATCTCGATTACACGTCTCGTTAAATGTTATCTCACAGCTGACATGGTTAGATTGGAATGCGGCCTGGACGTGAAAAAAAAATTCTAATAAGCCAAATCGACGATGTATTCTTATCTAACCTGACGAGACACATTGAAAGAGAATAGTAAAATATTGGGTTATCCTGCTTTGTTCTTGAGATACTGAATCTCTAAACTTAGGTGGTTAGTTTGAAACGCAACCTGAACCAGAAAAAAGTTCGACAGAGTCACAAGGCACTCCACGCTGGATAAGTACAAAGGGTGTTTTGATTTCTTTCTAACGGTTGTGGTCAAGTTGAAACGTAGTTTGAAGCAAAAGAAAATCGTCATGAAAAGGAAAAAAAAACTATACCTATAAATAATTTTTGACATTCGATATGTCGAGAACTAAGCGAGATACGTAATTTGTTTTTACTATCTGTCTCACTGAGTTATATAAGAATTCATCATGAAACTACGCCGTCACGGTGGACGTAGAAACTGCTATACTGAACAATGCAATACATTATAATACGACTAAAAGCTAGATTATGTAAGAAATTCAAGTGTATAGCGCAGAATGTAATGCCAATAAGCGCTCAGTTTTCATAATGGGTTACTTTCCAACCCACACTTCTGTTGATGTTAAAAACCATTTCATTACTAAACAACGCTATAAAATATAAAATGAATACAACCCAGATTACGTGAGAAACACGCGCTTATAGCGTAGAATTGCAGCCTAATACCAAAAAATGTACAGTTGTCCTAAGCGTTATTACTTTCAAGACTAAAGCTATAATACAAACGTCTAATGATAAAAAATAAAACATCAGTGTACGTATTAATTACTGCGAATGGAATGAATCTATCAGCACCAAACACCTGATGCCCTTATTATTCTTAACACTAGAATCTGTAAGCTCCAAGCGCCTGAAATTTTAGCTATCCAGATTCAGTCTTTTATGAAAATATAGAAAATCCAATACTTAAAAACACAATCAATAGTAAAAAAAAAAAAGAATTGAGTACAATCAGCTTATTTGTATGTCGTTAATTCACCGGCAATTTCATTTTGAATTTTGAAATTTATTTCATTATCATCCGTGTTTTTGTGTCTCTAATATACCTCGTTCGTTCAACCAAAAAATTGACAGGAAATGTAATGCAGCCAGTCAAAACGTCTACGGGGATTTTGTCATTACCAAAGCCAATGAGTTGTTTTGAAAACATTTCTTCAGATCGATTATTTTGCAATTCCAAAGACAATCATAAAGCGCCTTTGTTTTGTTTTGATTGATTGGCAGTAATATTATTTTCGTTGAGGACACGTAAACCGTTTTTTTCCTTTGAACTTTATTTTGGGCAGGCATTGACTAATATCCATGCAGCCTAATCAACTTGAAGGCATACCAGAGATAATCCTAAAGCGCCTTTGTTTCGTTTTGATTGACTGATTTGTATGGGAAAATAAAAGTGTTGATTTTACAATTTTAGTCGAAATTTTTAGGTTTTTTCTCTCCATAAGAACCTTTAGCCGAATTGGCCGAGCCTTTCTCGAGTTTTGCACTTAGCAACACATTTGGCGATTCATTTTTATTTATATAGATAGATTTTAAAAGTAAGAAAGTATTATTACTCGCAGCCAATTTAATCATCGTGAATTCTACTTGAACATAATTTAAAACGAATGAAACCCATCACCGCAAGGCTTACCAGAACTTTGCATTCTTAAAATAATAGGATAAGTGTTGCTCGATCG
Source organism: Vandiemenella viatica (assembly GCA_031002005.1). NCBI lineage: Eukaryota > Metazoa > Arthropoda > Insecta > Orthoptera > Morabidae > Vandiemenella > Vandiemenella viatica. The sequence continues at coordinate 19,086,790 of JARYHS010013631.1, read as the reverse complement.
TCAGACGCTAATGCATATCGCTTCTCAACTGAAATACCAGCAATCGAATTTGCTTTTTAGGTATTCTTAGTATTGCATCCTTCTAAACTGATGCTTTCTCGAAACTTTCGTGTTAGGCGGCGTGGGTCTAAATGTAAACACACTGAACTAATAATAACACAATTGGTTTTCGAGATTTAAAATTTAAAAGGGACCAAGAAAATGCCACGCACGGAGGAAGTAATGATAACACGTACGTCAGTGATATTATTTTCGCTGATCACACGAAGGCATAGATTAATACGAATAGAGCCTAATCAACTTGAAGGCATACCAAAGATAATCCTAACGCGCCTATTTTTTGTTTTGATTGAGGGAAAAGAAAATTGTTTTTACTATTTTCCTTCTTATTTTTTTGTTTTTTCTCTCCATAACCTTCTTTGACCCTTAACAAAAATAGATAAAAAAAAAGAGCCGTTCACGAATTTTTCGGTTAGCAACACAATTGGCGATTCATTTTTATTATATAGATATACTTATAAACGCAAGTTCTGGTCATTTTGTAACGCCATAAAGTCACACTATGACGTCGGATTATGAGGTTGGGCTATGACGTCATGCTTTTCGTCTCCGCTGCACAAAAAACAACGAATGGAGATGTTCCAGGTTATGAGCATTATATAATAACAATTCTATTTAGCTAGGCATCCTCGAATAAATTAACTGTCAGAAAACTGAAAGAAAAGCACGTATTCCATTGAAATTGACATATTAATTTTTAGTTGCTTTTTTTAATCAAAATTCGTTCGATGTAGATCTTTCTTATACCTTCTGGACAGCGATGCCGTTGTTACAGTAAACTAACAAATATCTACATTACATCATTTTCAAGGTACTGAAATAATTTATGAAAATTGTACTTAGCGAGAAACAAATTGCTAAAACACTGCATTCAACACGTCATTTTTGACGAGCTTACAAGATATTTATATCCAGTGTAGATAATAAAATACTGAAAGGAATGTTTTGCCAAAACACTGAAATAATATGTACTGCGTTTAAATTAATATATTAATTATTAATTGTTTTTATTACTGATGTCATTATATCAGACACAAGCATATATTCTATTAGGCCAAATTTAGATCGAAATAAAATGAATGTATTCGTACGCGGGTAATAGCATCTATGAATTTTGAACAGCAATATCAGTAGAAGTTGTGGTTAGGTCGAAATGCTAATAGGACCAGACAACTGACGCATGTTTTTACAGATTATATCACGATGAATTTAGTTTTATAAATAATTTAAGCTGCTTTCATAAGTTCCGAGTTACTGAAGTTACGGAATTTTTATATAGATGAAAGTAGTTCCGTATTTATCATCCTGTACGAGACCTGGACCACGAATAAAACCAATATCACGCTCTTTGCGCAAGGTTGTAGGATACCTAATTTATTTTTAATTTAATGGTTCCCTAATTCTGACATCATTCGTTCAGTATATTGTGTGTAAACTTCAGTCGAAATATGTACAAATTACAAAATAAGGTTATGAGCATTATATAACAACAATTCTACGTACCTATTTAGACAACCGCAAAGAAATGAATTATCAGAACACTCCGTTAAACCCGTCATTTATATATATAAGATTAGCCTCTAAGACCGTCAAAAATGACTGTCGAAAGGAATGTTGTGGCAGTTGATTGTGATTGACTAAATACAAATAATTGTTGCTATGTAATGCTCATTTCCTTATTTTGTAATTTTTCCTATTTCCGTTATAGTTTACACAGCGACACAGATGGAACTTCTGATGAATTAATAATGTTAGAATTAGTGAATCAATAAAATTATAGAACAAATTACGGAATCCCAAAACCTTATAATATAGCGCGTGATACTGGATTTATACCTGGTTCAGGTCTCATTCAACACGATAAATACGGAACTACTTTCATTCATATGAAATAATAACTTCAGTAACTCGGCGCTTATGAAAGCAGCTTAAATTATTTATGGAACTAAATTCATTGTGGATTATTTTGTAAAATAATTGTTTCAGTTTTCATTCTGGACCTGTCTGAATTTCGACATAACCACAACTTCTACTTATATCTCTGCTAAAATTCATAGCTTGTATTACCCGTGTACCGCGATCTAAATTTGAGCCACTGGAAATATTTCAGTGTGTGTTGTATAGTGACATCAGTAATAAAAACAACTAATAGTTAATATATTAAACGCAGTACATATTTTTATTTCAGTGTTTCGGCAAATCATTTCTTCGAGTATATTATAACAGTGACTTAAAATATCTACAACGGATACAAATATCTTATAATTCCATCAAAAATGCGTGTTGAACTCAGTATTTTAGCAGGTCGTTTCTTTGCAAACCACCGAGCGGGGCGGTGTAACGGTTAGCGTTCTCGCCTCGCATTCGGGAGGACGGCGGTTCGAATCCCCGTCCGGGCATCCAGATTTGGGTTTTCCATGGTTTCCCCAAATCACTCCTGGCAAATGCCGGTATGCTTCCTTCAAAAAGGCCATGGCCGAATTCCTTCCCATTCCTTGCCCCCATCCTTTCCCGTCTCTAAAGACCTCGATGTTAAAAAGACGTAAAGCTACATCGAACGAATTTTAATTAAGAAAAAGCAACTAATAATTAATATGTCTATTAGTGTACTGGCAGGTCATGTACTCGACGAAGCTGAGCAGAATAGAACTGTTATTAAATAACCTGGAATATCTCCGGTCGCTGTTGGTTGAGCAGCGGAGGCGGGAAGTGTTACAGACATTGGTATATAACGATCAAGATTGGCTTTTCAAAGGTGCAGAAGATAGATGCGTTTTTCAGGCTTGACTTCTGCTTGAAATTTGTTATGATATGGAAGGAGACAGTAACAGGCCAAATTCGGGAAAAAAGAAGATCATGATATACTTATGACGAGCTGTCTGCATATCCGGTACTCCCCTGCTTGTTTGCGGTTGGTTTATCTCTGCAGAAGTTTTATTGAATGAGCGCCGTGTGTCATCCAGGCATCCAGATTTGGGTTTTCTATGGCTTCTCCAAATAACTCCAGGCGAATACCGGAATGCTTCCTTCTAAAAGGCCATGGCCGAATTCCTTCCCTTCCCTGTCCCCCGTCCTTTCCCGCCTCTAATGACCTCGACGTCAATGAGGCGTAAAACCATAAGGGAAAAGATGTATTTTTTCTTGGCCAGTGAAAAACATGTCTAGCAAGATGCATTAAAATCGGCCCAGATGTTTGGACTTGATGCTGAAACAAATGTACAAGTGTTGATTGACTTTTTTGTACTGGTAGAGCATCGTGTATTGCCCAATTTGGTTGAGATTGATTTACCCCTATACCAGTGATGTCAAAGATACGGCCCGCGGGCAGCATCCGGCCTCCGGGCCCTATCAATACGGCCCACGATCGCAGTTTGACACAGAAAGAAGAATCATGTTTTTTAGAGCTTTTAGATTTCACTCGATTCCTCTACGGATGTTTTAAAATGCGCACGCTACATTTATAAGTAATTTCAAGAGCAGCGCGTGCCTAGACAAGCGAGAGAGATAGACAGTCGCGCCATCTCTTAGCAACAAGCGGAATCTTCCACGCGCTTCGAGTCTAGACTAGAACCATCCTTATCGATATAAAAGGAATGCGTCGGCGCGACGTTAGTCAGTTGAGTCGATTGTGAAGGTATTGTGCATTTGTTGGTGTCGTGCGCGTGCGATATCTATAATTGTTGTGTCAAGATCCATAATTGTTACGATTTTGGCATAATGTTACAAATGATAGTGATAGTGAGTGCAGAGTTTTTCAATCTAAATGGAAATTTGCATATTTTTTCATAGAATGGAAAGGTAAACCACTGTGTTTGATTTGCAATCAAACAGTTGCTGTCTGTAAGGAGTTTAACTTGAAGAAACACTATGATACGAATCATAAATCAAAATTCGATTGTTACACTGAAAAAATAAGAATGGACACATTGTCATCTTTAAAATCTAAACTTCAAGGTCAACAATCGATGTTTACTAAAGCTAATACTGAGTGCGAAGATGCCCTGAAATCAAGTTTTATTATTGCATTAGAAATCGCGAATAACTCAAAACCTTTCACTGATGGTGATTTTGTTAAAGACTGTATGTTGAAAGTTGCCGATGTTTCATTTCCATCTGAAAAGTCAATAATTCAAAATATTTCGCTGTCAAAAAACACTGTTCCTTCAAGAATAAATGATTTATCTCAAAATTTGGTTCTTCAATTGAAGGATAATATTAAGGAATTTGCAAATGGAGTTGATAGATCTTCAGTCGGACAGTATTTTGAAAGAAAAATTTAAAGATGTTAACGCTCTTACATTTTATACACAATATTTCAAGAGTTTGGATAACTACCCGGATTTAAAAAAGTATGTTTGGTAGCACCTATTTATGTGAGCAGATGTTTTCCGTCATGAAAATAAATAAGAACAAACATCGCACAAGACTTACGAATGAACATCTCCAATCAATTCTTAAAATAATTACAACAAATATGATACCTGACATGAATGAGCTTGTCAAAAACAAGAGAAATCATTGATATGATTTTTTACAACCGTATATTATATACTATACAATTAAAATGTTATAATAATTCAGTACATTTTTTTAAATTTGAATCTGGCCCGCCTACACATTCTAAATTTAATATACGACCCTCTGCAAAATTGAGTTTGACATCTATGCCCTATACCAGGTATGGGCACCCTTTGTTTAGCTGAGGGCGTAATTTCGGGACTTAATCAGGCCGCGGGCCGTAGGTAAGAAATAAGTAGGTAGTACTGAATAAAAAGGGGATAAAAATTCACACATTTTTTGTTTATTAGAATTACAAAAGCATAATAAATATACAAAAAGCAAATTAACAAAAACAGATAGAAAAATCAAATGAAAATTAATGAGACACTTGAGTTTGAAGCTTATTTGAAATTTCTGAATCTCTCGCGGGCCGGATTGAAGCTGGTGGAGGGCCGGATCCGTCCCGGGGGCCGGAGGTTGCCCATATATGCCCTATACTATTAATTCGCCTGGTGACAACTTGTATATCAATCATCATCAAATTCGCCTCAGCCGTTGTCGGAATACAACATACACTTTTAGACTTCCCTAGCTAACACCTGAACGGTTGATTTAACACGATCTTACTTCACCATAGATTTAGGCTGATGGTTTGAAACATTTGAATCAAAGTTCATATCAATCGGTATGAGATTTTCTCGATAGTTCTATAAACTTATTTTGAACCCTGCAATCTGTTATACATATGTACATCCCTTCACTAAGCGTGCCACAACCACAGCGCTACACTCATTTTGTTTCCCTGGATTGTTCAATGCGTGGACAAGCATTGCAGAGTCTCCCGCCTCAACACACAACTGTCATGAAAAACCGACATGTTCCCTGTGACGGCATATTGCATTTTCCACATGAACGCGGTTCCCCAAGTTAGTCTCAACCGTCCAGTTGCCTTCAATGTTAATCGCCGTTTTACGTCCAGGTCTATCTGGCCACTGGAGCAGCTCCGTTTTTCCCTTTCTTTTTCCTGTCTCTTCTGAACTTCATTTAAATTTTTAATGCCGTGAACTTCCGTATTTTCGGAACATCGCTGCACTCTCTCGCCTTGTGGCCCAACTTCGTGCATAGTTGGCACTGTTGATTTTGACTCGTTCGATAGTCTTTCCAACTACAGACCACACTTTATGATAATTCTCCGTCAACGTCCCGATACATCCGCTACTCTCTAGCAGGTAGTATTGCCGCCCCCTCTGGTAATGCGACTTCCATCGCTACTGGCAATGGCACATCCTTCCCTCTTGCTCTCAGCACCGCAATTATCAGCTCTTCCATCAGCCCTTGCACAAAGACTTCGCGTCATCCTCCCTCCCCCCCTCTTTCCCTTATCCCCGCATAGAATAAGTTGAGCGCTCCTGTTAATTTATTCCTACATCGTGTCTTTTGTCGCTTCACTGAACTGGTAAAACATTCCTTCAAGTCTGCTAGCTTATTACTAACAAAGAGCTTGATCACATATTGGTCCAAAGTTCACTTTGGTCTATAATTCTCAACTATGATGGCTCTGACATCCTCCCCAATACTTTCCCTAGTTAGAAGCTAATTTCTTATCTCGTCACTTATTTTCGTTTTCACAAATTTCAGCAACACGTCGTTGTCATCCGCATCTACTAATTCAAATGCTGAGTCATATTTAACAAAACAAAACAAACAAACAAACAAACAAATCCGCCAAGGATTCCTTTTGTCCGCTAAATGATTGCAGTATTAATTTTAACGGTTTTTTTCAAACTCAGACGTGACTTTAGCACGTCACACCCCCATCCATCTCACTCGTTATACCATGAGTTCGTTTATTGTGTGCTATTCCTCACAATTTCTGATAGGCTGCTGTCTAATAGCTGACGCAACTCTCCATACTGTTCCTGTGACGCGCCAATGACTCTCGATGAGCTGAATACAGCACCAATGGCTAGTAACCTCCATTGCTGCTCCTGTAAAAACAATGCGATACTGGATGGTTTTTTTTGTGTCTCCTACTTGTTAGGAATGAAATTGCTTTGGCGAAGCTGCTCCTGAAATCCTCTGCATTGGACTACTTTTTCTGTAAGGATCTGACAAGAATTTACCGACAGGTCACCCCGATAGAAGAAACTATAGATAAAGATTGAGTTGTCTGTTTATCACCGAGCTCACAAAACAAGTTACGTTCTAATAAAAGCAGGTGTCTTAGAGACGATTCATTAATTCATTCCCTTTGGTCGGTTCTGTACACATTTATTACAGATGAATACAGGTATACTTACAACTATGACTATGATTTAGTTATGAGAACCAAATCATACTGCTTATGTGGACCGACATTAATTGTAAACTAGAAAACTAATTGCACACTAGCGAGCAACCTTGGAATCTGAAGTACACTCCCAATCACTTTTAAGGTATAGGATCATCCTTCAACAATCAGACACGTGTTCCCACCTGTTATTGTGCCCAGATCATGCGACTGCAGTTGCCGTCTTATTTTGGAGCTACTGCCCACCAAGGCTTTCTGCTGAGTCGCACCCCAGACCGGTGCTGTTGGCAGCTGCAGAAGCGGTGGAGAGGCTCAGAATTTGCTCGGGTCCTGGGTTTTCTACCCCAGATCTCCACCTCCATGACTAAGGTGGAGGGAGCTATTTTAACCTTTCAGATCCCGACGTGGTGCGGCATCTCTCCTTGATGCGTTCACACGGGTACTGAGATTTCAATTTGTCAGCGATCTACTTAGGGCCATTGTTTGGCTACTGTACAATTTCGAATGCGCGCCGCTGTGCCAATTGGTTGAGTAATTTATTAAATTATTACTACTAGTGATCGCCCAGGGGTCGAAATTCAACCGTAATACATTACTTAGTTTCTTTCGTGAAACAGTAATAATCATTATTTTAATTAATTTTCAACTTTTTATTTACCACTGGTTCATTTCAATTTAGTCCATAATACAATGATTTAAAATATTCATTTTGGCTCAAGGCCCATAAAACTGCTTTAGCTTTATGATAACATGAAGTGAATGCATTCCTTCCCCTTGAAATAACTTCTGATTCGAAATGTTTTGCATTTCAAAACCTGCATTGTAAATTCGAAACTATCAAATTTTCTTGGAATGACATTTAGTGAGCATTTAAATGTATCCATCAAAGTAATTTCATCATTTTGTGTGTTCACTATTTAAATTTGGTCTATTATCATTTTGAATTTCACGCAAATAGGTACTCCTTCTTTTTTGTCTCTTTCTCTTTCTCCGAGTTGTCAAGGTTTATATCAAGGGATAATGGAAAGAGGTGCAAATATCTGAATTTAAAAAAAAAAAAAATTCGCAATGAAATTATTGAAATTCAAAATTCAAAAGTCCCTTAACTAAAGTTTAACCTTTTAAATAATAAAAAGTCCATATAATATCTGGCAGAACCACTTCACTTCTTTTGGAAATGTTCCTCGAAACGTTAAAAGAATTTAAAGTTGAAATTTGTAGCGGGCAAATGTAGGTGGGTGCAGGATAGGGGGAAGTTGGGTGTGCAGTGAAATTGCCACCGGAGCGTGTGCTCCGTTGCAATTAAATTAAATTTTTTTAAAAAAGATTCTACTTTATGCTAGTCTTTTGTTTCAACAAAGACCACAGAGTATCTCAATGCTGGGAATACCATGGAGGAAGGAATAATATGGGAGACGACACAAGCGACTTCACCACGCAATCAAGTGAAGCCAGGCGGAGGAGGAGTTGGGAGGCATGGCCGGAGTGGAGGGGACATGGCCGCTTCCCAACAAACACGGGGAATATGTACAAAAACCTCAAGGGGACTCTAGGATAAACGTGACGCCGCAATCAGGTGATGGATTTATTATGTAACTCGATGAGACAAATAAAAATGAAGAATAAATTTTTTTGATATCCTGCTTAGTTTTCGAGATATTCTGTCTCAAATGTTAAATGGTTTTGGTTGAAATTCTGAAGAAAAAATTATTCAAAGTGAAATTTTATGATGAATTCTTATTTAAAAAGACGAGACAAATAAAAAATAAAGAGTAAAAATTTTCGATATTTCACCTAGTTCTCGAGATATACTGTATCAAAAGTGAGGTGTCTTCAGTTGAAATGCAGAACAAAAATTTCGCAAAAGTCAAATTTAATGATGGATTCTTATGTAATATGACGAAAAAAATCGATGATAAGTAATAAATGTTTTCGATATATTTCTTAGTTTGGGGGATATACAACATCCAAATTGAGGGGATTAGGTTGGGATGCAGCCTGGACGAAGAATTAATTCTGTCAAAGCCACAATGATTACATGGTTGACATGCAGAATGGATATTTCAGTTTTATTACTACCACTTGTGGTTAGACTGAAATGTGTCCTAGACCAGAAAAAAAGTAAGAGGACCCACTCTAGGGATGAGCAACACAGACATTTTGTAGGCTGGTACCAGAAATAAAATGTTTCCGCATAATTTATAGTTAGTATAAAGTGTATCAACAAAAAGTAAAGAGTGATACTTTACTACAATGTATGGTTGGCATCATGCGGTGTTCTTTGAAGTAACTTCAAGCAAGTGTGCTCCAATCATAAATGCGATGATGAGTCACTGTATGAACAAGCATATACTTTTTTTTAACAAAATAACTTATCACGCAAGAAGAGCTCTACTTCAACTTGTGTTTAAAAGGGCAGAGACTTTATTATTACCTTTAAAAATAAAAGAGTCATTTCACAATTGTTGCTATTACAGGAATGTACAAGGAACTTTATGAGACAGAATTTGATTCATTATTTTCCTTTACTTCACATTCTTAATAATGAATTAACATGTGGTTAAAGGTAGGGACCGTGCACAAACTACATGGCCCGGTCCAGGGGGGGGGGGGGGGGTGCTGGAAGGCTACGTTGGGCTATGGAGGGGGGGAGGGATTCCAAGCCAGGCCACGTAGCTTTCCTTTCATAAAATTTGTCACAGTTAAAATGAGGAACTGAATTCACAACAGCATGTGAATATTTATTGGTTTAATTCTAGATGGCGATACAGCTATAGCACCTTTCTGCTGCACGCAGCTATCAAAGAATTATCCGAATCACTTTTATGACATTTTTCTCCTGGTCCCAGGCTGTATTTCAACCTAACCTCAACTGCTAGGAATAATAAAAAAAAGCTAGATCCCTGTACTGGCAATAGGCCTAAAGTAGTTGTAGCAGTATCATGATCTAGAATTAAACCTATTTATTTCCCTCAGCTAATTATCTCCTTATGTAATTTATAATAGTCTGACAAGAGAAAACAGTGCAAAATGTCTTCTGGAATTAAAAGGGGGAAATGGCTATTTAAAAAATTAATAAAACTCACAGCTTCTTACATAACAGTTAATTTCATCATCCATTGTCAGTATAATCAGCAACGTGACGAAAGAAATCTTAATAGTAAATTCACTGAATCGCGATGTAAAACACGCCCCTTTAAACACTTTTCAACACTCATTCAAAAATAATGCTAGTCTATTATGTGCAAAATAGCAAGGTTTGCTGATTTTCTACACTAAACCAAGAAAAATTTGAGAACAAAGTCATCCCATTGAGAGCTATGACTAAATATTTATAGACATACTCTAAAGTTTGCGATGTCTACCGCTCACTTCAACAACGATAATTACAATTCAACTTACTTATGAAATGATATTCCAGGTTCATTCCTGTCTGTCCTATTTGTGCAACACAAGATGGCATTTTGAAACACTTATACACCTCAATTGTTGGGAAGCGCCATATGGTTGCTGCCGGTGCTGCCGCCATGCGGCCTGCTTCACCGATTTAACGTCACTTCTCCTCCATATATTCCTTCCTCCATGGGGAATACACGTCAGATAGTTGGCTCCGATCCGATTTCACGCACACACACGTTCAGGAATTTAATTTTTATTTAATAACTAGCTGGTACCCACGACTTCGTTCGTGATTGTAAGGAATTCATATTGACAGCTATAGACATCTAACCACCATAGTGCACGATGGGAGACTCGATACTATTGCCACACACAAATAAAAGTCTTCTGTGCTATGTAGTTCCGGCAGCAAAGTAAAATTTACGGATACCCACAAGTCTTTGGATGCAATACGAAAATATTCATGATCGACCAATTTCAAACACCATATCTCACACACTACCACAGTTACCGAATTTCGGCCAACGTTGTGATCGATGGGAGACTGTGTTACTACCACACACAAACGCCAGTGATCTGCGATTGATAGTTTTCACTTAAAAGTGATACAGCGTGACACATGCTTCTTTGGCAGAAATATGAAATTGCCGCAGGTCGACCATTTTCATCCCCCATATCTTCCACACCCCCATAGCTACAGACATCCAACAACAATAGTGCACGACAACAGACACGATTCTACTACCACACATAAACACCAATGCTCTATGCTATATAGTCGTGTCAGAAAAGTGAAATCTGCGGAGACACATGCCTTTCGTCGAAATACGAAAATATCCTTGGTCGGCCATTTGCAACCACCATGTATCCCACACAACCACAGTTTTTGAAATTCGGCCGCTGTTGTGATCGAAAGGTGACTCTGTGATACTACTACACACAAACGCCAGTTATCTGTGATCTATAGTTTTCGCTGAAAAGTGATACACCATGTCTTTGGCAGAAGTATGAAATTGCCACAGGTCGACCACTTTCAAACCCCATTTCTCCCACACCCCCTTAGCTACCGACATCTAACAACCATAGTGCACTACATGAGATACGATTCTACTACCAAACACAAACACCAATGCTCTATGCTATGTAGTTGTGGCAGAAAAGGGACATATGCGGAGACAGTCGAAATACGAAAATATCCTTGGTCGGCCACTTACAACCACCATATCTACCACAGTACCACAGTTTCTGAAATTCGGCCGCTGTTGTGATCGAAAGGTGACTCTGTGCTACTACTACACACAAACGCCAGTTATCTGTGATCTATAGTTTTCGCTTAAAAGTGATACACCATGACACTTTTGTCTTTGGCAGAAGTATGAAACTGCCTCAGGTCGACCACTTTCAACCCCCATTTCTCCCACACCCCCATAGCTACCGACATCTAATAACCATAGTGCACTACATGAGATACGATTCTACTACCAAACACAAACACTAATGCTCTATGCTATGTAGTTGTGGCAGAAAAGGGACATATTCGGAGACAGTGGAAATACGAAAATATCCTTGGTCGGCCACTTACAACCACCATATCTACCACAGTACCACAGTTTCTGAAATTCGGCCGCTGTTGTGATCGAAAGGTGACTCTGTGCTACTACTACACACAAACGCCAGTTATCTGTGATCTATAGTTCTCGCTGAAAAGTGATACACCATGACACTTTTGTCTTTGGCAGAAGTATGAAACTGCCTCAGGTCGACCACTTTAAACCCCCATTTCTCCCACACCCCCTTAGCTACCGACATCTAACAACCATAGTGCACTACATGAGATACGATTCTACTACCAAACACAAACACCAATGCTCTATGCTATGTAGTTGTGGCAGAAAATGGACATATGCGGAGACAGTCAAAATACGAAAATATCCTTGGTCGGCCACTTACAACCACCATATCTACCACAGTACCACAGTTTCTGAAATTCGGCCGCTGTTGTGATCGAAAGGTGACTCTGTGCTACTACTACAAACAAACGCCAGTTATCTGTGATGTATAGTTTTCGCTGAAAAGTGATACACCATGACACTTTTGTCTTTGGCAGAAGTATGAAACTGCCTCACGTCGACCACTTTAAACCCCCATTTCTCCTACACCCCCATAGCTACCGACATCTAACAACCATAGTGCACTACATGAGATACGATTCTACTACCAAACACAAACACCAATGGTCTATGCTATGTAGTTGTGGCAGAAAAGGGACATATGCGGAGACAGTCAAAATACGAAAATATCCTTGGTCGGCCACTTACAACCACCATATCTACCACAGTACCACAGTTTCTGAAATTCGGCCGCTGTTGTGATCGAAAGGTGACTCTGTGCTACTACTACACACAAACGCCAGTTATCTGTGATCTATAGTTTTCGCTGAAAAGTGATACACCATGACACTTTTGTCTTTGGCAGAAGTATGAAACTGCCTCAGGTCGACCACTTTAAACCCCCATTTCTCCCACACCCCCTTAGCTACCGACATCTAGCAACCATAGTGCACTACATGAGATACGATTCTACTACCAAACACAAACACCAATGCTCTATGCTATGTAGTTGTGGCAGAAAATGGACATATGCGGAGACAGTCAAAATACGAAAATATCCTTGGTCGGCCACTTACAACCACCATATCTACCACAGTACCACAGTTTCTGAAATTCGGCCGCTGTTGTGATCGAAAGGTGACTCTGTGCTACTACTACATACAAACGCCAGTTATCTGTGATCTATAGTTTTCGCTTAAAAGTGATACACCATGACACTTTTGTCTTTGGCAGAAGTATGAAACTGCCTCAGGTCGACCACTTTCAACCCCCATTTCTTCCACACACCCTTAGCTACCGACATCTAACAACCATAGTGCACTACATGAGATACGATTCTACTACCAAACACAAACACCAATGCTGTATGCTATGTAGTTGTGGCAGAAAAGTGACATATGCGGAGACAGTCGAAATACGAAAATATCCTTGGTCGGCCACTTACAACCACCATATTTACCATAGTACCACAGTTTCTGAAATTCGGCCGCTGTTGTGATCGAAAGGTGACTATGTGCTACTACTACACACAAACGCTAGTTATCTGTGATCTATAGTTTTCGCTGAAAAGTGATACACCATGACACTTTTGTCTTTGGCAGAAATATGAAATTGCTACAGGTCGACCACTTTCAACCCCCATATCTCCCACACCCCCATAGCTACCGACATCTAACAACCATAGTGCACGACAGGAAAGACGATTCTACTACCACACACAAACACCAAAGGTCTATGTTATGTAGTTGTGGCAGGAAAGAGAAGTATACGGAGATACGAATTTGTGGTCGAAATATGAAAACGCCCTGCACTGACCAACATTAATCATTATATCTCCCACATCCCCACTGCTATCGGCATTCGGCCAACGTTGTGCATGACAGGAAACTCCATGCTACTTCCACCCACAAACATCAGTGATCTGTGCTTGGTAGTGGTGGCTGAAAAGTGAAATATAGGAAAAAACTCGTCTATTTTTATATATATATAAGATGTATTTTTAATCATGTATTAACTATTCTTATTATATTTTTTTCTTTACTGTTGACCAAATATCACAGACACTGGCAGAATCACTAAGTATCGTTGCCACTAAAAAACAATTGAATGTAAACAACGAATATTTTATTTATTTTAATGTATTTGTAACACTCATTATATATACATTTTAGCTTTCTGCACTTTTTCTCCATATAAACTTTAACTGTGCCAAATCTCACACTCCTCCGTTTGCGCAGTATTCTTAAAAATGGATCCGAAGTTTTCGCGTAGCATATTAATATATAGATAAACTTCAATACCTGCGTAAGAAGCAGGTCTATTTGTTAGGTGTATTTAAATGATTTACACAAATTCTACCCAAAAGCGGTAGGTTGTGGTGGATTTAATCCAATAATATGTATTTTAGGCGCGCAATTAGAAACGTATACAAAGTTTCATCAAAATCGTCACAGCCGATCAAACCTAATACTGCAGCAAACGATCATGCGTTGACTTTTATATCCACAAGATCAGAGCGTGCCATCGACCAATACCGGTCACTGTTTACAGTACATGATTAGATTGATAAAAGTAAGCATACATGTAGCAATTAAAACTAACTGATGACAAGTGAAACATTTGCATTAGTCCCAAGACCTGTTTTTGCTAAAATATGTTCTTTGACAGCCAAGAAGATATTTCTGACGTCCGCTTGACAGTCTCTTAAAGTAATTTGCATGACGTCATCAGATCAAGAGATTCAAATTTTGGTGAGAAATTTTGACAGCGTCCGCACACCCTCCAAATTTCGTTTAAAAATTCAAAATTTTTATAGTGATCAAGCTTCATCGGTCACACCCTCTAATATGGTGGAACTTGCGTATACGTAACAAGGTCACGTGATATTAACATCCTATCAGATGACATAAAATGACGGAACTTTCTGTCATCTTATCTAAACTTATGTCATGTGACATAAAATGGTGGAATTTTCGGCCCCGTGATATAAACATCCGGTCACGCAACATAAAATTGCTGATAGATTAACAGATGGTGGGCGCATAAGTTTTACAACATTGCAATGTCTCGGCAAGTAGTTTCTGATAAGATGTGTAGGCACACCCTGACTTTATGGAAAGTAATGTCTCTCTTCATGTACTCAAAGGAATGTTAGGGCATCTCATGTTCAGTTCACTTCTTTCTCTTGTTATATTTATATATTCCAAAAAATTATTCTAACCTTTCTACATAACTAAATGCAGTTAATTTGCTCAGATGTTCATGGTAATAAAGACTGTATCCATTTCCATATTCAGAATTTTAATTCAGTCCTTTTTAAATCTGATGCAACGAATTTCAATTCCTTGTCTTCTTTGTAATATATGCTTAGCCCACAAAAATATGTCAGTTTTTCTAGTATCTCTATGTAATTGACTACAGCTCCGAAGATTTGGACAGGCTGATTCCCCTACTACAGCCATTCACGGTCTATATGAAACTACCCATGCACAAGCCGAATTATTTGAATCTACTATGGCCAGTGAAACGCTAATTTTTCGTCGTCGAACAAGTTAAATACCAGTGATGGAAAACGACTCTCAGACAGTTTTTATTCGAAACTATACTTTGACCCAATAGTTGTGCTCTAAAACGTTTTAGAGGTTAAATTACGGTTAAAGCACTGATCTTATTGCACCAATATAAAACCTGAATTATTTGACAATATTGAGCACTCGCAAACCAATGTTTCATTTGGCAACCACACTGTCTCTTTAGGAGCAGTGCCTAGGATGACATGGCAATTCAATAATGATGTTCCAGCCTATGGCGTGATTCTTGGAGAATTAACATGGAAGAACCAGTGACCAGCGCCATCAACCTCAAAAAATCGTTATCAAGTATTAGAACGAGTTCAAGAGCACCCCATCTGTGAAATTGCTACGTCACTGTTCTCCTACTCAAGATTTGAAGTAGCATTAGAGGGCATTGATGTATGGGGTATCGGCAAGATAATACAAACATTATACCTGATTTCTTTCAGTAATTTTACCCGTCCTAGTTAAATAGATTTAAAGCGAGGGGCTGGCAACCATGTTTGCGTGCAACTGATATATCAAATTCGGCAATCGCAGATATATCAAGTACTCCCTTCATTTCTGACTGCATAACCTAAAGACTCCAGGAAAAGTACTGTGGCAGGTTGTAATCGTCTCAATGTTGGTTCGTAAGTAACAACTATTTTCTTCAGTTATTTCCTGCTCATTTGATAGCAGTTTTTGTATATCACTGGAAACGGGCTCCCTCACTGCTTTAGCTAACAACTCAGAAAGTATTCCCTTCCCCCTTCTATTTAAATATGCCCTTAAAGTCGAAGTTGTGGTTATCACTTTACCCAGGTATTACATTTCATCAAGCATGCTCGAGTAAAACACTTTGGAGTTGAATTTGTTTTGTTTCAGATAGGTCCGTATTAGAAATGCAATTGTGGTTTGTAACTGTTTTGAAGAGTTCTATTGTGAAACGTGTCTCTTCGGATATACCCCAAGTCCGAAAATTGTTAAAAGCTGTTTCACTGGTGATAGTGGTTTAAATTTTAGAAGAATTCTAGTTGAAACAATTTCATTCAATAAAAAGGATTTGCTTTTATTTGCTACAATGCTTTTTTTTGCTTATGGCTTTACGCCTTGTCCACAACGAGGTAATTAAATGCGGGAAAGGACAACGAATAAGGAATTCAGCCTTGGCCTTATGAAGGAAGCATTCCGGTAGTCTCCTGGAGTGATTTGGGAAAACCGTGGAAAACTCAAATCTGGATGCCTGGACTGGGATTGGAATCCTGGTCCTCCAAAATTCGAGGCCAAAGCGTTACCATTAACCCACCAAGCTCGAAACAACAATACAATTAATAGACTAGTTGATGTGAGTTTCATGATGAAAAGGAAAGTTATTACACAGGCGATATTGAAAATGTCTTGCTTTGTGCACCAACTAAACAACAGACACCTAAAAAACCAACTTTATTACAGTCTGTTACCGCACTCTCCTTACCACAGATGATGTTACCCACACAAACGATTGAACTCACCAAAATACACACATTTAAATATCCGCAGTAACATTCACCGAACCACTCACATTCGGATATCCACCAGTATACGCCTTATCTCACACGCCCAAACACTAACTCAATCATGTACATAACTAGAATCAACTTACAAATTTGCACTTCAAAGTATATTGATAAACAACGACGTGTCCTTCTAATGTGCACCAAACAAATCACAGCACAGACAGTATCGCATTTACATAGACCCACACACACCTCTAACATGCACTGCAACACCCATACACAGAAAAACACGCTTGGAAAGACGCCGTCACCATATGACTAGTATTCTCTAACAGTCACTCACACCCCGAAACCTCACTTAAACATGCTTACGCAGAGGGAAACGAAATGAATTATACGTCCTTCACCCGTAATCAGCATCCAATCACCGTTTATACTTTATACGAGTCTGTGAATTAGTGTAAAAAAGACATAAAAAATTGATAAAAATGTACAAGTTCACCAAATTAATAAGAATTGGTAAAAAATGATGAAAACTGTTAAAAATCACAAAACAAAAAACAAAATAAATCAATACACACGCTAAAAATTTCTCATTTAGACGCACAGCACCAAACAAACTTCCACACACACACGCCTTCACACTAACTCGTCTAGCAACCAACACACATCCAAACATAACTACACGGACGTTTTCTCACACACTTAATGCATAAATAGTGCCAAAATCATAGAAATTGGTAAAAATCTTGAACATTGGCCAAATGCTCTACACAAACACATTGTGGTGGATAGAATTTAGCATTAATAAACATTCAGTTTATGAGAATTTCATGGTGTTAGCTGTGAATTTTATCATTGCCGCGGTATTCAAATATTATACATTAGGTACTCTGCGTCAAGTATCACGTAACAATTAGGTATTCAACCGAGTTAAAAAGTTTCAGGACTTACAGTTAACTCTAACTACAGAATCATAATGGCCAACATCATCAACAAGCATGTAGAAAAATTCGTTCAACCACAAACAGCCATATGGATACAACCAACACTGTCCAATAAACTCGCAGATATCATCTCACAAGTTACTGGTTAGTAATCGAACCGTACCTCGTCTAAGAATTCGAGAGGCACATCTTGACTTCATTAACGATTACGTTCAAACACACCTAACGTCTGTATATCCGATTATGACGGTAGGCATATCGAAGGACGGTTAAAGTTTATGGCGGTAATGTAGTATCAGTGTTTTTGCTGTTAAGATTCTTAAGTGATGGGTCATGAGTGTCTTAACCTTTGAACTTCGTTCTTTCTTCATAAACTTTTAAGTATGCAACCACGACTTCTGAATTCGTCCCCTCTGGCCGGTGTTCATTTCCTACTTTATCTGTCCACTAAATTTTCAACATTTTTCTATAGCACTACATTTTAATTTTAAGTTGTATCATACAACTTGTACATCCTTCGAAACGATATCTCTGACGATTCCTTGTATCATTCATTAGAACGAAACCACCAGTTCTAAAATTTCATTCAAGGTTCGACCTCTTGGAAACCGCTCTCCCATCAATATAAAGTATTTCAGAACAGTCAAACATTACTACATAAGACGCCTTCTTGTTTACTAAACCGAAACACGGTTCACCCAATACAAACAGGCATTACTTCACAAACATGGAGACTGAATCACATCTGCAACTCTCAGACAACGCTATTTGCTCAACCACCCTAACATCTTCCCACAGCCCACGACATACACCGAACTCAAAAACAGGAACACCCAACCAAGGCAGATGTCATTAATGAAACAGATTTCAACCCACAAACAACCACACACAGAAGAAGGGAACTGCATACTCTACACCTATAATCAGGCTCCACTCACCTTCATATTTTAAACAAGTCTGGGAATTTGTGTAAAAAGATGTAAAAAATACACAGTTTCTGGAACAATCATGAAAATTAAATAAACTCCAGAACTCTATTAAAAATAGCAAAAATTGGTCAAAATCGTGATTACTGGTAAAATTCAGGAAAAGTACGTAAATTATCTTCCGCCAACAACCAACTTATCATGTTCATACAACCACGATTTAACGCATACAAAAACAATATTTCTGAAACCAAACGTCTTTAGCGATGAAAACGCCGATTTTATAGATTAAAAACTCAAGGAAGCCTCTAAACCACAATTATTAAAATAAGCAACTAATAACTCTTTCACACACAAGACATCAGCAAGGGATCCAATAACTCGTGTCTTCGGAGCGGGTGGTGACATAGACAATAATACGAGTTGGTACTATGAAATATAAACGAAATAGGTCGAGGAATGACCCAGTCACAAGTAAACTATTAAGTCAATTAAGCTGCCGATCATAACTGGTGATAATGTTTGGCTATATGTCTCCATTTAACAAATCATGTGGTATATTTGGGTTAGACCAGTGTAGATTTCACCGGGTAATTCTTAATTAATCATTATGAATCTGGCTATGTGTAGTGGCGGCGTCGAGGTGGACCCAACTCACTTGTCGGTTTTTTCTGCGATTTCCTTTATTTTATTCGTGCAGTAACCACCCTCACACTGCCATCGCGCTTGTCCCTATTTTAAGAACATTTTATTCCTTCAAGTAAATTAGGTGCATTATCTTTGAAACAATTAAAATTTTATTTTGATTATGTTTTTTTTATTTATGCTTAACGGCTCGTAGTTAAGGTAGTTAGATCCAAGAGAAGATTAGAACAGGAACAAATTTAGTCATGCCCCTTTGAAGGAACCATAATTTTCTGAAAGAATTTCCACATGTACTTCATTTGTTGGACGCCATGAGAAAGCAAAAAGAAAACTTTGTTAGAATTTGGAAGTAAAAATAATCAAAGACTGATATACATATTTGATGTAAGTAACGAGTGTCTCATAATTATCTGTAATATCTGTTAGTAAAGCTTTAACCAAAATGTTCATTGAATTTTTTTCGTGCAACATCTAGTTGACTCTTAGATACTAAAAACACCTGGTAGAAGTGACCAAAAGAGTTAATAATCTGTGTTTTTATCGTTCCAATTCATCTGAAGTTATAAATCATTTCTGATTTTTTTATTTTTAATATATAATGAAAAGTGACTAAACACAAATCACATAATATTGAAATACTTAGTTTTATCGAAAATAAAATGTTTTCAGTAATTGTTGGCATTAAAATGAAGTAACAAAACATGCAGACATGAAACAACGATTAATATCAGTCAAGTGACACGATGTTTCCACATGATATTTCGGTGACCCAGTTCTCGGATGCTATGTATCGTGTAAAAATACATTGTTTACTTAGGCAGTTAATGTCATGAAATCGTTCTTATATAAGACACATCAAATTTCCTATTTTATTCATAGGTTTCTCAGTAATCTTGTAGCAACCTGAGCGTTTTGTTGTAAAAGACAACTTGTGAGTTCGTTCGACTAGCATACTTTTGAGTATTTTTCACTCAAAATATGTGGCTCTTTGGTGGAAGAATTATTGACACTATTGCTTAGAGCTATCAAAATTAATAAGAATTAGTAGTAAAAATCAAATAACGAAGGAAAGATTAATAAATTAAAAACAACTGTTGAACATTCCACAGGATAACACATAATTAGGGAAGTGCAGTTGAATATGTGACAATCGCGCACAGCGACAATCGCGCACAGTGACAATCGCGCACAACCGGGTCGTCTCTTGCTACCTGCTTTTAGCTACCAATTAGTCACCGCTACAACAGCATGCTGAATTGTGGTCAGAGGAGTATATCACAAGGAAACCAAAAGGAGCCAAATAATCCTGACAAAGTGATCTTGGATGATGAATTGTTGAAGATGAGAGATGGAGGCAGTTTCCTTTTTACAGATCATATGGAAGATGAAAGAATAATTGTTCTGAGCGGTG
Organism: Vandiemenella viatica; assembly: GCA_031002005.1. Classification (NCBI taxonomy): domain Eukaryota; kingdom Metazoa; phylum Arthropoda; class Insecta; order Orthoptera; family Morabidae; genus Vandiemenella; species Vandiemenella viatica. The sequence continues at coordinate 19,065,952 of JARYHS010013631.1, read as the reverse complement.
AAAGAGGCAAACAAACTTTAAAATTACACGAAAAATTCTTTATGGATGGTACTTTTAAAAGTGCCAGTAAACAGTTCTCCCAAATCTACACGATACATGCGAATTACGGCAGCACTGACGAAGAAACAAACATACATCCTGTGGTGTTTACACTCTTACCTGACAAAAAGAAGACTACTTCTGTACGTATGTTTCGTGAAATTATCAAGGCAGTACCAGAATGGGCCCCTAAGACAGTTTTGAAAGTGGTGCAGTATCTGCCCTCAAGGAAGGGTTTTCCTCAACGGAAGTAAAAGGCTGTTTTTTCACATAAAAAATGTATGGTTCAGGAGCTTGGACTAGCGCGTGAGTACAAAGAAAATAAAGAACTTCGCCTCCATGTTCGTATGTGTCCAGCTTTGGCTTTCCTTAAACCAGAAGATGTGACAGATGTTGGTTGGAGATCCAATCACAGGCTCCTAATAACTCAAAACTATTGGAGTTTTTCGATTACTTGGTAGACACGTGACTTGAGAATGAAAAAATCCAAATTCACATGTGGAATTGTCACAAAAGTCGTCATCGCACGACTAATGCTGTTGAAGGATGGAATAATAGGATTAACAATGTACTTGGCAGACCAAACCCGAAGCTTAGAGACGTGTTACTTTGTTTGAAGAGGGAAGCCGAGTCTTCAGGTCTCATGTATATGAGATCTGAATTGATTCTTCAAGGAAACCACATACCAGAAGTTGGACGAAACAATTGTAAAAACTGTTGACAGATATGAAAAGAACGGCGATATCAGATCATATCTAGAGGCGTTGTCCTACATGCACAAGCTTGAATAAATGTAGGTCTACTGTAAATAATAATTAATTATGACGAGTCTCTCTGGTTGATTTGGATAATTTCATTATTTTAAATAAATGTAAATAAGTTGTAAAAATTTATTATGACGAAGCTTCTTGGCTGATTTTAAACACTTTACTTACTTTTACTTTTCGACGGTGCGGGCCGATATCGGGCTAGTGAACATGGAGAAGCAATAGGTAGAATGCGGAAATTTCTGGTCTTTTACGACCAAATTTTATTTTGATGTTACTGATTGACTTACAAAAGTGTCTTTCTTTTCTTCCACCTCACTTCCAGATTCAACAGATTTTCTTGAAGCAGACAAATCTAAGGTTACATTTGTGTTTTACGATAGCAAAAATAAATTGTAGAGAAAAAGAGTACGATTGTTTTATTGTGTTTGAATATTTATTTTCCATTTCCTGTATATTCGGTCTGGTGACTCACAGTGTTACGGCACACGATTTGGGCACTGAAGGTCCTCGGTCCAAATCCCGGACTCCGTTGTATGTAATTATTACAGGCCATAAAATTGACGTTCACCTCTGGCTAAGCTTTAGTGTGGTGATGATTTGTCAATACAGCGTTCCGTAAATTATAAAGTACACGGGAGAGTGAGGTCCGACCTCTAAACTGTGCGCGATTGTCGCTGTGCGCGATTGTCACTGTGCGCGATTGTCACGACACCGTGCAGTTCACTGGAATAATATCTATAAAAACAATTCAATAAATATTTCTGACAAACGTGGAATCCCTTTCTTAAGCCGACAGAGAGCTTCTAGGAATAAAGTAGCCTGTACCTATCAATCTCCTTAAAGGTAACTACTACATTTTCGTGGCGGCGACCAGAATGAAGTGTCAGTAAGACAGGAATCGGGAAGGGGAGAACCAACATCGGATTCACCACTGATCACTTACATCTTGCGTGGTTGTACTAGAATGAGACGATAGTTCCCAGTACCGAGTGAGCAGCCTTAACCTTAAAACCGATCGTAAGACAACTCTTATTCACTACACAACTCCTTAGAAATTTACCAGATCCCTACAATCTATCTGGATGAATGTTCACAGAAAAAAGTATTTGCTCAAAACCAACACTATCGTGTATCAGCGTCTGCCTCCAAAGATGGAAGCAATAAGTTTAATTCTTGTTTTACAATTTATCCTATCTGAGATCTTGTTAAGAGCAGTTCCTATCAGCTTAGGCGACCAGAGATGTCCTTCCAGGCTCCAGTACACACTACATAAAAGGCACCTATCTGTCTTCAGTCTGAGTTATTCTGCTCTTCTTTCTTCCCTTTGCTTCTCGCTCCCCCCCCTCTTACTGACCCCCCCCCCCCCGATACTTTCTCCTCTGTTTCGTTTCCTTACCTCCATGAACCACCACTTGTTATAATTAGTGTGTTGTTTTATTAATAGTTTCTTTCTAATTTGAATAGAGATTTTCCGTCCATTAGATTTTTGTCTCTACTGTTCTTCCTAATCTGAATTTCCCACAGCACCCAACAACTTTCACACAGACTTGTCAGTCGTCTGGTTTTTGTTCCTGCTGGTGAAGAAGCGTTTAAATCATCCTGTCAACAATTGTGGTAAGTTATGGTTGCTACATTTTTATTATTAATTATATCTATTAACCATCACCTTTTGATCCTCATCAAACAAATAAGTTCTGCAATCTTCATAAACTATAACAAACTCTTGAATTATACTAAGCAGTATGGAGATGGTTGATGGAAAATGAAAACGGGAACATTAGGAAAGGGGGAACAGAAACAAAAAATTACATGTAAAATTATTTAAAACCTCAATTTAAATAGTAAACAGTCCTAGAAGTTATGTTGCTCGATTTAGATAAAATACTAAAATAGAGCAATATTTCTGTTCAAGCAGATGGGAAAGAGCGATTACTTAGAATAGAATGTGTACAGTCTTGAGGAAAGTATTTCCTCCTATCTGTTGTAAATTTTGGTTCCTTTTTTTGACTTAATGGGATATATTTAACCAATTTGGTGATTTCTACTCATCATTTTTGTTGTGATGATGAAATAATAACCCAGTTTAAACATTTATTTTTTTCTCTCCAGGAATACCATTTGAAAGATATGGTTGGTGATGTAGTAAAAATGCAATCAGAACTTCGTGAGTTGCAGCGTTTACGAGCACAACTTGAAGAAGAAAAGAACAATTTGTGTCCTTGCTTTGATGAGTTATTTACTTAAGGAAAACCATTGTCTCTGTGGTCAGTAAAGTGTATCTGCACAGACATTTAGTATGAAAATATATGGCTAAGGTGTCAAAAAATAATTCAATTAAATAAATTAACTGTATCTCTGAATTTTAATACTTTTTCTACCTTTATTATAGTCTGTCACTAAAGGATGTGTTACAGTTCCTCATATTAAAATCTATACTGTATAGATGCATCACAGGGCCGGATTAAGACAGCGTGGGGCCCGTAGCAAGTGTGAAGAAGAGGACATTGGCTTTCGCCGTCCGGGGGAATTGTAGAGCTAAAAAAGGTCGCCCATCTAGCCTGACGGGGAGGCTCCGAGGCGCGAGCCCCCCCCCCCCCCCCCCGCAGAAGTCGCGAGGCCCGTAACATTTGCTAACTCCTGCTACGTGGTTAATCCGGCACTGATGCTTCATAACCGATATAAGAATTTGAGGCTCAAGGTCATTTGTAATCTTAACATGTTTTTACATAATATTTATGGTACAGAAAAAGGCTAATATCTACCATACAACATTCTGCAGTACTATATTCATATATATATAAAAATTGTTTAGAGGTTACATAAACGCAATGAAGGGATCACAACCTAACCACTAAAAACCGCTCATATCATTACACCACCTCCTCTGTGTTTCACTGTTGGCACTATGTATGATGGCAGGTAACGTCCTCCAGGTATTCCTCAAACCTAAATTCTTCCATCGGATTTCCAAAGGGTATCTCTCACTTCAAAACACTAACTTGGCAACTCATCCACCGTCCATTGGAATCGTTCTTAACACCACCTCAAGCGTCACTTAGCACAGGCTATAAAAATGTCTGGCTAATGAGCAGCAGCTCGGCCTTTGTACTCCATTCTTTTTAACTACCGAAGCACAGTTATTGTGATGGTTTTTTTAAGTGCGTCAAGGATATATGTAATGTGTTCCCCATCGCGATTAAATACATGATATTTTTTTCGCTAGACATTAACTATTAGTTTCAACATTGCTGAATATTTTGCTACAATATTGAAGGCAATGATGAAAAAGTGTATCGCTACTGGTATGCAAATTTTCTTCTGACATAATTTCCATTAATGGATACTTTTTCTAGCACTTTCACTAGCTCTGAAAAATTTTGTCAATATTTTCGAATAGATTTATGTTTCTCCAACCATCTTGTTTCACACATAGATTTGAAGCATAATTACTGATAAATTTTATTGTATCCTATGGCGGACTGGCTGTTTTTTTTTTTTTCGCTCTGCATGTGGAATATGTACAAAAACCTCAAGGGGACTCTAGGATAAACGTGACGCCGCAATCTGGTGATGGATTATTATGTAACTCGATGAGACAAATAAAAAATTAAGAATAAAATTTTTTGATATCCTGCTTAGTTTTCGAGATATTCTGTCTCAAATGTGAAATGGTTTTGGTTGAAACTCAGAAGAAAAAAATTGGTCAAAGTCAAATTTGATGATGGATTCTTATTTAAAAAGACGAGACAAATGAAAAATAAAGAATAAACATTTTCGATATCTCACCTAGTTCTCGAGATATACTGTATCAAAAGTGAGGTGTCTTGAGTTGAATTGAAGAAAAAAAATTTCACAAAAGTCAAATTTAATGATCGATTCTTATGTAAAACGACGAGACAAATCGAAAATAAAGAATAAAATTTTTCGATATCTTACTTAGTTTTCGGGATATACTGGGATTGGGTTGTTATGCGGCCTGGACCAGATGTTAATTCTGCCAAAGCTACAATGAATTACATGCAGAATGGATATTTCAGTTTTTTTACTACCACTTGTGGTTAGGTTGAAATGTGGCCTAGACCAGAATAAAAATAGTTATCTTGTTAACATACATCGTAAGCTTAATTGGAAATGGCTGGAAGTAGTTTCCATCGCGATATACGTTTTGTCACTAACATGGTTCTCATGAAATTACTAACAGTAATAGATAAATTCTTTGTCCCTCATGGAACAAAAAAACAATTCTGGTACAGACTGGATTTAGACCTAACCACAAATCTCCATTAAATTGCCGTACAGAATCAAACTATGTAGACATACCCACACACGCGTATTTGAATCGCAAACTGTATTTGCAGTAACAACATCGTTTGCTTCATCAAGATTCCAAGATTGCATAGCATAATTTAACACATTTAATTTCATCATACATTGTCAGTATAAACTGCGACGTGACGAAAGAAAGCGCAATACTAAATTCACTGAATCGCGATGTTAAACACACCCCGTTAAATCTCATTTTCAACACTTGTTAAAAAGTAATGCTAGTCTATTATGTGCAAAATAGCAAGGTATGCTAATTTTCCACACTACACCAACAAAAATTTGAGAACAAAGTCATCCCATTGAGAGCTATGACTAAATATTTATAGACAGGCACCGAATTTTGCAAAACCCACCGCCCACTTCAACAACGATAATTAGAATTCAACTTACTTATGAAATGATATTCCAGGTTCTTTCCTGTCTGGCCTATTTGTGCAACCGAACGCAACACAAGATGGCATTATAAAACACTTATACACATTACAAAATGAAATAATCTCTGCACGTAACACAATGTGAACTTCGAATTTGTTTGGAAGCGCAATATCGCCGCTGCCGCCACTGCGCATGCGCGAGAGTTTAGAGCCTGCTTCACCGATTTAACGTCACTTCTCCTCCATATATTTCCTTCCACCATGCTATCGGCGTCGCGGGCAGCCATCTTCTGTCGCACCCGCCTCTGAAGCTCGGGCTGACCGCGCCGACGACAACGTCGGCCGCTTCTGCTGTTGCCAAGCTCATCCTCGCTCCGCCGATGGTCTCCGGGTTTTTAATCGTCTCTCCCTACTACATTTTCCTAGGAGGGGATGACAGCTATCAAGTCCCTGAGCGTCTTGATGCTGTCATTCTGGATGACAAACGCCGTCGATTGCGTGAAATCGCTGACAGCTCTAACCCACTGAACAGGTCGTTCGTTCCGCAAGTATATACATACTTTCTGGATGGCCTGTTCACAGCATCAGTTGCAACTGACTTAGCTTCTACAGCACTCTATAATAGTGTCTATAATTCCCTGTAATACCCTAAAAATATTGTTCCACCACAATCCTTTACAGTACCAATGGTAATTCTTATTTCTGATACTTAGTTTGCGTCGCTCACCACAAGATTTAGATGGTAAGTTGAGGAGTAAAAATGTAATGCCTGATTCCTCAAAATCGCTTGAATCCTAGTGTGTTCGCCTACCACAGTAGACAAATATTGTCAACTGCTCTTGCAATTCATGATGCGTTTTGGGCTGTTATTGCCACAAAACCTACAAATTCTTCTTACGTTTTCCCTTTGCTTTCATCGTAGAGTTGACAGATGTTTCGTCAACAGACTGATTAAGACATAATTTTTATTTCTATATTGTTTATTGCATTGCCTAATAACTTCCCCACATAAGCCTACTAACTGGTTTTTTTATTTTTGATGATATATAAACTTTATTACGGTGACATATTTCAAGGTTTGTTTTCAATTTTTAATCTCCAGAATCGATTCTTAAATTCAACAAATCAAATAAAACTACCTCCATCTTTTTCCCCCCTGAGAGCATATCATGTTTGTCACAAAATATTATAAATGTAATAATAGATGACACCTGTTTTCTACGATTTTTTTTTTTTTTTTTTTTTTTTTTTTTTGACAATCTTCGAACTGAACGACTACAGGTATATTTTCGAGAAAAGCCTTTGAAGTAGCTGTTGCAATTTGGTGGAAGTTGTTGGTTACATGTTTTCGTGCATATTCTTGAATTTTGTGAGTGGCTTGATCATGAATGATCCAAAACTCCTCTAACATTGTCACGGCAAGAGAAAACAACACATAGTGCTTGTAAACAGCCCCTTTCATCCACTTGGAATATACGTATTAGCCACGGTATACTTTGATCTAACCAAATGATACGTATTAGTTCCAAAATCATAATTTCTTTATGGAATCCAAGGACAACTTATTCTTCTTTGCCACCGATAGCTAGCCCATCGTAGCAACTTGGTTGCTGCCATTCGTTTCAACTTCGGGATTGATTGCACAAGGTTTTTCAGATGTTGATAGATGAGAATCGATAGACGAACTATATTTATGGTGGGTGCTGCTGGTGTCAGAGAATTGGTAGTTGTCCGAAGTCACTTTTAGATGATCGTGGCGATTTAGTTTTGTCACTTTCGTCATAATAATCGCTTCCGCTGATACACTTATTTTCTCTTTTAAGCAATAGTCCCTGAAAATAATGATACAAAATTCACTTCGTTTGGTTAAAATTTAATTATTTGAATAGACTTCAATTAAATTTTGTTATGATTGTGACAGTTATCATCAAACGCGCCAGCTTTGCCAAGAAAAGTATCTTTGTCCGCTGTGCAGTTTATAAGCAAATCAGTAGGGAGACAAGGGGGTTTGTCCGACACAACAGGGCTGTCATTACCCACCACACCTCCTATTGTTATGCTAACTAGGCACCAGTGGTATCCCTCTTGGAGTCCAACCTTTCTACTACTTTCCCTCTTAGCATATATAACCTATGTTAGTCCAGCTAACGTTTATCAACCTATATTACAACGGAGCTTTGGTTAGCTTATTAACGATTATTGCTACGCCCCAACATCATTTACAGAATCATATTCACCGGCATTTATTACGTAATATTATAATCAAATTCAGTCTTAATTAACCATGTAATAGACCTGTCATTAAAAATCCTGATATGGCCATATATCATGTTATTATACTGATTTTTACTGTCCAAAATAATAACATGTTATTAAACCTCAGAAAATGATTAAAACCTGTAAACGCCTCCCAGAATTATATTCACTAATAGATAATAGATAATGCAGTCTTAATTCAATACAGAAAGCAGAAAATTCACTTTAATCATTCTAATACTCTGTATTATGATCTCACTGCTAGTTTTAAAAATATTTCCGTTATAACTATGGAGCAACACATTTTTGTGTTTGGCCCCCGGTATCATCGAGAACAACGTTACTCCTCAAGATAAAAAAGTATATCCTGCATGTTGTAGCAGGACGTAATTACGCCACACTACAATTTATATATTTCAAATTATTTTAATATTAATTTTGTTCAGATTAGATTAATTACAATGATCTCGGGCAGCCCAAATTGTATATGTTTAAATTAATATGCAAGGGTGTTTATTTGAGAGGACTCAGCGCAAATATGCGAGTATAAGATTTCTGTTTAAAAGCAAGGGGCGGAAATAGTACCTTTAGCCCACCACTGTGACGCCTAGGGACAATGGACCGGCAGACTGTCGCCGTTCAAGGCCACCTGGTCGCCCCTCGACTTGTATAGCGGAGCTATGAAGGTCAGCTCTCCCCCGCCCCACCAAAGACAGAAGCGCGGGAGAACGCTGGCAAAATTGCCGCGAATCTCAATATGCTACGACATCACGTGATTTCCAGAAAGCCTAACCTGCCAATGAAAAGAATCCTCAGGGTTTTCATAAGTTAAAACAGGGCTTATTCTTTCTGCCCCGACATGTTTTTCTTCCCCGAGAGGAAGGAGACCATCTTTCCCAAGAGCGAGGGCACTTCTGGCTTGACGACAGTCCGAGACGGTTCGATCCTTGGAGCGTCTGACAATAACCAGCCTATGGTCACAGGCTGGTGATCCTACATCGCACTGGAACAGACTGTGTCTACGAGAGGGTAATATACACTCGCCAGGTTCTGAATTGTGTTCTTTGAGACTGCGAATGACCCGTAAGCGATTTGAGACAAACTTATGCTCACCAAGCTGACCTAATTCTGAGCTAGCTGGCATTTTCATAGAACATTATGTGTTGTGGAGGCCTTGCAAATCACAAGTTCCATATTTTATTTAATTAACGACGCCCGAGATTAATATTCTTATACATGTACATATGTCTTAATTGCTGACATTTACTATCGTTTTGTATTGTGCATATTTGTCATCTTTTAATAATCTAACTTCATTAGATAATTTCATATTAAAGTAAATTCATTCAATTGTCTGCTTGGATAAATCGGCCAATTGTAACGTCTAGGCTTGTTTGATATTTCAGTGATTTTATGTTAATATTAAATTTAAATATGCCTAGCGGTGTAAAAGCCAAATGAAAAAAAATAAATATCAGTGTCAGTTTCATTGCGATCTGGCAATGTTAAGATTCTTGCCAACCCAAAATTTAAATTCTTTTAAATAAATTAAAATTTATAAAATCCGCCCCCCACCCTCCTAAAGCATTCTCATTAAAATGTTAACTGATGATATATGCCATTGCTATGTGAAATTTCGTTGAAATGTATTCCATTTGGTTCTCAAATGTTGCGGGCATCTCACAAACTACACATCAGCATTTATAAATGACCTCAAAATACAGATGTAGACACTTCATCACAGTCTTTGTATGTCCTGACTAGAACCATGACATGGAGTTATAATGAGAATATTAAAGAAAAAAATCTAAATTCATTGAGCTAAGGTGTATCAACAACTTGAATGCTCTTTTAACAAAATGCTTTCGCGTTAATTATACAACGGTACAAAATATACTGATACATTTAATTAATTAGTCCCGATGCTGCCTAACATTAGGAGAATGTATCTGCGGTGAAACACTGTTTCCCAGACGCTGTGGAAAGTTCTGTCTAGCCCACACACGATAATGTATAAAACTATTGACATCTATCAACCAATAAGTTTACACGACGTTTTCAAAATATCATTACGACGTAGATAGCAACAGAAACTGAAAATTCACCCTCTCACATTAAAACGGCAACTTTCTTGGCTCGAATAGAATTAGAGCGAGTCGTTAATATGTCCGCCTTGAAACCTCATGTTCCGGTATTGGCATGTTAAATTATTTCATAATACTCCGGCAAAGCTCACTTTGTGTAAGTTGTGGTCACTATGGACATCATTTAATTCGGATTTCCACGTTAAACACTAGGTCCAACCACGAGTAGGGTAGAATGTGGGTCGCAATCATACCTAAGACCACAGGAAGTTACTTACCCAAAAGCTTAGGGGAAACATCGATTTCAGATGTTCGTCAGACTTTCTGTTACCTGGGAAATTGAGGAAAGCTTCAGGCCTGAACGATAGGTGATGCGTTACCGTTGATGTGGTTAAGACCGCTGAAATTTTCAATATCACCCACAGTCAAGGATCTGGCTTAATACACCTGACTCCTTATCAATAGAACAGAACAGAAAGAAGTCGGTATTACTTTACATATGTGTTATAATTAGGGTTACAAAATTTCGCAAATAAAAAAATTGAAATTTCGCTTAAACAATTTAAAATCTAAAATTTCGCATTCATTGGCAAAAAACTGTATTTTTTTTATTATTTTTTAAACATATATTCCATGAAAACTAGTTAAGAGTAGTTGTTTCTACAAATTCTTCTTTGAGTCCTTGCCTTCGCTCATTTATAACAACATTGTAGATTCTGAAATATCTTTCTGCCTCTACTCTATTGACTGGGCTGTGGAAGTTTTGCGTATCTGCATTTTGTCGCTACTAAAACCTGTAAAATATCAATAGGCACTGCTTGCGTAGCAGAGGATATACATGCAGAATAGGTGTGATTAGAAGGCTGTGATTTCACAGGGTATAGTTCCTACCTGCCGCCTTAAGACAGCGCCACCAGCGCAACCAGGAAAAGAAAGTTGTAACAGCCCGCGCATTTGAAATACAGATTCAAGATGCATCTCCTAAACGGTCTATAAAATAATCACATTCTGAATTCCCACGTGGAACCATGTTTTATTAGTATCACAAGCGTACTTTAATGATATACGATGTATTTCAGTAAATTTAAACAGCCATATATATCGAATGCAATTTTCGCACTTATTCTGCACTAGCTCCGTGCAGACGCGACTCGTAAAAGGTCAATAAAATCACGACGTTTTAATTCCCAAGTAGAACCATGTTTTATTCGTATCACAAGTGTACTTTAATGATATACGATGTATTTCAGTAAATTTAAAAAGCCATATACATCGAATGCAATTTTCGCACTTAATCTGCAGTAGCGCCAAGCAGACGCGACTCATACACGAGGGTAGTTCACCTATACATCATATAATTCAGTTCTCTCCCGAATAATAAAGGGTGAGGGCTCCGCTGGTCTCAGCTACTGTGTATTCCACAGAGAACAATAAGTTAGGTTGTGAGCTCTATTGATAAATAAAATGCTAGCCTCGATTTTGGACATTAAACGGCTGAATAGGTGTCAAATCAGAGATGTATCGACTTTTTCCGATGGCCATCAGCAGCTCTATCCAGTAAAAGGATTGCCTGGTGCTTTAGGTTATCTCTATGCGAACCAATGAACGATACTATAAATGTCATATGACCTAAAGTTCTGTGAAATTTGTTTCTCATGACACCAAGTGCTGCTGAGGTGGACTGCCGTGGTGAAGATGGAAGGAGAATGATGGACAAACTGCAACGACGAACAGTCGGGGTCTGACGTGGCCATCTTTTGAAGAGGGCAGCTGTCTTATGATCATGAGTACCGGTAATTCAACGTAAGCGAACAGTATGGTACTGTCTGACTGTGTTTCTATGCAAGCATTTACAGGCGACTGCTAGCTTGAATTGACGCCAATTCCTACTGTATCATTACCGCCTTCGCCAGTGCAAGACATCTAATCATAAAGTGGTAATTTATTTCTACGATCAAATACAGTGTTCGCACTTTTGATTCATTGAGTTCACTCCTTTGGTAAGGAGATTTACGCTATCCTATTCTCGAGCATTAACTGAGCCAACATTTTAAAGCCGAGAGCATTAATAATGCTGAAAGCCGGACCATATCTTATATCACTTTCAATTACTTTATTTTGTGAATGTAAACCCTGAAGCATTCTCTCGCCCTTTATTTCACGATTCTTTAATAAGTGTAACTTAAGGTCATTTACTAATCACCATTCTCTGTTTATAACAAGTTAATTTGATCGATCACTCCAAGGAATAGTTGAAATCATATATAATATTTTCAACACATTATGTCTTGTCAGTGTGTAATGTTCTTTAAGACTTTTTATGCCAGCTCAAAGTAAGACGGGGTATTGCTTTGTTGAATTTCTGATAAGCTTTGTATTCGGATTTGCTGTAAAAATGCCTCAGTCTGTAAGTCTTATGAGTAGAGACGGGATTATATGCATTTGCATGTTTGTATATGCATTTGCATTTCACCGGTGATTGCATATTTTACATGAAACCTAGTGATGAAGCATATTTTCGCTATATTTACAATATTTTTCTGTTGTGTACGTAGTTAATAAATAAAATCTTAACGTTGTAGCCGGCAAAACCTTCTAGCAACACAAGGCGACTGGCTGAAGAACTACGACTCACGTTTGGGAATATAAACAAACTGATTTCATCAACAAAAAAATCGTTTCTTGAGGCACATTCTCGTAATAATGCCTATAAAAAAAAATTGCCAAATGTGTCTTTATCACCGGAACCAGCGGTAACTCGTTGGGCGACGTGGGCTGAAGCTGTACCAAATGTTTTACAGTGAACTTTCGAGGCCATTAAAGGTGAAGTAAACGACTTCGATAGTGGAGAGGCTATGTCAGTTTGTCAGTACAAGGAAGCATTTATATACTAGTATTAAAACTATAGGTGTGATTACCATTGATTTTTTCCTACATGCGAGTATTAAAAAGCTTGAAACTCAAGGTTTGACGTTGGCTGAATATATTCAGTTAATGAATAAAATCCACATTGCCAGAGGTATTCCTTTATATATTTAAATTGAAGTTTGAAAATATTTTGAACAATAATCCAGGTTTTGAATCTTTGCGTCAAATTGATAGTTTTAGTAATGGGACGGGTTCTCGTTCCAGCTTATCGATCAGCTGATAGAAAAATCGAATTCCCGACTAAATATAATAAGAATGGTGTCAGGTACTAGGTGGGGCTCCCACCCAAAAACGCTCCTAATACTTTACCGAACACTAATTAGATCGCTATTAGAATACGGTTCCATGTTTTACCAATGTGCTAGAAAGGACGCCCTCAAAAAACTAGCAGCTTGCCTATGAGCTTGTGTCGGGGCAATACGCTCAACCCCAATTAACGCCCTATTAGTGGAGGCAGGAGAACCTCCCCTTCATATACGACGATCATATCTTGAGGAAAAATTCATAATGGAAAAATTGGTACTTAATACCCACCCGTTCCACCATCGATTTGAAAGGATGCAAGCATTAACAAACAAAGGAAAGAGCCAACTCAAGCTCCAGCTTCTACGTAAATGCTTACAAACTTTGGTCTAAATGTAAAGATAAAGTAGCTTCTTACAACATACACCCCATCTTTCAAGAACCATACGAACTCCGACTGGAAGAAATCCACTTTCACTTTCTGGAAGGAGACACAAATCGCACCTTAAAACAGAAACTAAATAGACTCCTCGCAGAGTTAGGGAAAAACAAAGGTTAAAATGTACACAGACGGCCAGGTCCGGCGTTAGGGGGGGGGGGGGGGTAAGCGGGTCAAATGTACCCGGGCCCGCCAGCTGATGAGGGCCCCGATACCGGCTGCAGAGGCCCCCAGGCCTCGAAGCCAAGAATCCGCCCATTGTCGCCCGGCAAAGGTCGCTAATTTTACCCCGGGCCCGAAATTCCTAGCGCTGGCCCTGCAGACGGCTCAAAGAATTCCGAGGAAAACAGAGTAGGAGCAGCTTTCTTCCGTCCCAACACTAATCATTCAGCTCAATTGTCGCTACATGAAGAAACATCTATTTTCACAGCTGAAGCGAAAGCCATACTGGAGGCGGTTAAGTCTAGCCAAATGATCCAAACGGACAAAAGCATCATATTAACGGACTCCATGAGTGTCTTAACACGGCTACATAACAACACGTGGAATTATCACCTCTCAATGACAATCTTAGAAATTAGGAAACAAATAAAAGGCAGTAAAGAACGGGGAATCACTACCTACCTGCTATGTGTTCCAGCTCACAAAGGTATAAAATACAATGAACGAGTGGTTACTTTAGCAAAACAGGCCATCCTCAACGGATTTAAAGATGGTATGAACCTCTCGACGTCAGATATAATTCACACAATCAAAAAACGAGCCAAAGAAAAATGTCAAGAAGAATGTAGAACATCTCTAACCACCAAAGCTTCGCACTATGGGAGCATCCAACCAACTATTCCACCTCAACCTTGGTTTTATAAATGGATCACAAGCAGACGACTAACAACAATGATTTCCAGGCTGCGGTTCAACCACTGAAGATTCCCCAGCTACCTCTATCGACTAGGTCTGAGAGAATCTCCTGTATGTGACTGTTCATATCAGACTATAGGAGACACCAACCACATTATATTTTCCAGTAGAAAATTTAAACAGGCCCAGGATACCATGATCAAGGATTTAGTCAACACAGGAATCCCTCTCCCTACCAACCTAACCCTACTCCTAGTTAGTGATGACAAAGCAGTATGCAACAGCCTTATTAGATTCCAAAAAAATTGAAATATAGAAATCTAAGACCTCACCAATGGTAAATAAAAATGTCAATAAGCATAAACTGAATTGTATAAACGAGTACAACGATTATGTTTTATTCCTTAAAGATTACACTACGAGTAGATAAGTATGACTTAAAATTGTAATCAGTATAATAAAAACTGTAAGTAGCCTAAGTACAACTATAATTAGCATAAGTAAGATTGTAAATAGTATAGTCAAACCTGTAAATAACTAAACATAATGAATTATCTTACAATTAACGGTTGTATGGTCATATAACCGAACGTGAACAAAAGAAAATAATAATTTAGACTCATGAATACCAATGTCAGTATTGCCTCACGTATACCTGCAAAATGACTTCAAAACGAATTGTATCAACTGCTACAGCGATTCGGCTTTATACCTGAAAGTAATTACGTTTAGATAAGTTCTATTTAAAATTGTAACCAATATAATCAAAATTGTAGGTAGCATAAGTATAACTACAATTAACAGATGCAATATAGTAATGAGTATAATCAAACATGTTATCAGTTAACGATAATGAATCATGTTACAAGTGATGGCTGTATGGTTACATAACCGAATGTCAATAAATAAATAAATAAAAACTTTTTCCAGAAACAATGGCTCCTAACATAGCAACCAATTTCAAATACCGCCCAGCAGTTACATCAGTGAATGTGGAACGGTTAATATCCACTTATAAAAATATTTGGAGAGATCGAAGAAACAATCTTACTATTGAATATTTGAAACAGTACCCGATTATTTCCGTTTAGAAAAAAAAAAAAAAAAATTGTTAATTATCGAATTCATAAATAGGTTATGTTATTCAACTACTTACTAATTGCATGTTGTTTCTGAAATAATTTTTTTTTAATTATTATTTTTATTTTATATAATGTTGCATATTTTGACACTTTTCATGCATATTTTAAGCATTTTTCATGCATATTTCTAGCTTTTTGTGTTGTATATAATCCGATCTCTACTTGTGAATAACCAATAAATATCTGCTTATGACAGTTTCCAAAAAGTAATTATCACTTTTCTCCCTTTTTCCTTGGATTTAATAATTTCACGATTCGCAATTGATATAAAATTTAAATACGAAGACTGCAGTTTAGTAATTAATTTCATAGTCAATAATGGTAGAATGGGTAGTGAAATTTATTAAACTCTTAACGAATAACTACAAACATAACAACTCCAGGACCAACCCGTCACATTATTTATAGACTTTGTCGTCACGGCTACTGTTACTGAGGGTCAAAACAGATCTTATATGCACAGACAACTTGTAAAAGATCTTCGGGTTGCGGGGCTGCTGTCTTCAGCATAATATTGTACTCTTGATAGAGCTCATTATTGTTGCTCGTCCAAACGCCTTTTTTTTACACCAAAAAAACTTTTTTCTTTTGCTGTCGTCAGTCTTTTGACTGGTTTGATGCAATCCTCCATCCCTTCCTATCCTGTGCTAACCTCTTCATTTCTACATACCCCTTAGGGGAGACTGGGTACAGTTGTGACATTTTTCATTTGATCGCTCATAATTTTCTTAGTATGCCAGTTACCTGGAAGAAAGGTGTTTTTTTATAGTAAAATGTACATTTTCCTATAATAAATAATAAAGTTTTGTCCCTAAGTACAATGGTTAAGTCACAGCAACAAATTAGAAAAAAAAGAAAAAGTGTCACAACCGACCACACCCCAGGGGCGGTTGTGAAAGTGCTTGGGGTCGGTAGTGACAGGTTCAAAAATACAACAAAACGGTCTAAAATCACTCTTATTTCAAATAATATCAAACATAATGTAACATAATCTTCTTGTGGAAAAAATTAATTTTTACATGACAATAGAAATTAATCTGGGAACACCTTAATCGCTTATAACTAATAAGGCGTTGTAGCATCAATAGTTATTATAAAATTCTTGATGTAGATAATTTTTATAATACCTGCTATATCGTAGATTGTCATTATGACTCCCCATCTGTTCGTGACAAGTAGTTTTTTCAGATTTTTTTTAAGGGTCCGAAAACAGGTCGATCCAAGGACTGCAGGTAGTACGAGCAGTGTGGAGGAAACAATAGCAAAGTGATTGCGATTTCTTTACAAAACAAAAAATTTACTGTCACAACCGTACCCAGAAAATGTGTCACAACCGTCCCCAACGCACTCTTTCGCAACACAAGAATCGCCATGACAATAAAAATAAACTACATCCAAAGTAATCACTGCTATTTAACTAATAATGTATAACTTATAACGAGGAAAAACACTCATTACTCTATCTGTACACATACAACAACAATTATTAAAACAAATCTAATAAAAATACTTACTTTTGACTGTTAAAAAGTAATGTAGGCCTCAACGATTGTTAATATCACGCGATTTCTGACGCGATACCGTGAAACACGTTTAATCAGGCACGCCGCTCCTCTCTACCCCCTCCCCATTCCGGTATTCCTTATAGTTTGGCTGATATGACGACTGTCACAACCGTAATCTGGCACAACCGTACCCAGTCTCCCCCAGCCCTCGTCCTTAATTATCTGCTTCATATATTCTAATCTCTGTCTTCCTTTACAGTTCTTACCTTCGATTGTTCCCTCCACTAACAAATTAACCAATCCTGCATGTCTCAAAATATTATGACCTACCAGCCTGACTCTTCTTTCTGTAAGCTTCTTCCACAAACTTCTTTTCTCAGCCATCATTTCCAAAACTCGTTCATTTTTTACTTTGTTTGTCCACTTAATTTTCAGCATTCTTCTGTAGCACCACATTTAAAATGCTTCAATTTTCTTTATTTCCGGTATTCCTGAAGTCCATGTGTAGTAACTGAGCGGCAAATCACCACAGCCAAGTTTTGATTCGTCTCTGATCAACCACTCTCCGATTAGTTTCCGAAGATATGTGGCCATAAGATCAGAGCAATTACGTTCTGCCCACACTTATTGCTAGTAATGAGCAGGAATCAGCGATACAAATGAAAACATGTAGTTGAAAGAATGGAGTGACTTTAATACTTCAGTAAAAATTGGGCACATAGACATACACTTGAAATAATTGAAATCTACTGCATAAAATAACTCTCATAAAAGGAATCTCTTACTAATAAAAATCCTTCACTAGGAATATTCTTTATAAGCCAGCCAGAGGGTATAAGTTGCATTAGCCATTACCTAATAAAATCTGCATGCCGTATGGCGACGTGATCCATCTTGAGACTCGGCGAATAGACTGCACCTGGAGGCTGCTCTCGACTGCGCTCTCCAGAGTAGAATCGTGGTGGTGGTGGGGAGTCATGTGACATAGTCCTATTCGTCTAAAAATCCCTTGCTAAGGGCTTTCTGAGCTAACATGGTAGGGGGTATGCTTCCCAC
The DNA here is from genome assembly GCA_031002005.1 of Vandiemenella viatica. Taxonomy (NCBI): domain Eukaryota; kingdom Metazoa; phylum Arthropoda; class Insecta; order Orthoptera; family Morabidae; genus Vandiemenella; species Vandiemenella viatica. The sequence continues at coordinate 19,047,932 of JARYHS010013631.1, read as the reverse complement.
GGGAAGTAACTTTGCCCAACCTTGAGCTCTGCTTCGTTGCGTGGAATTACATTACATAGCTGCAGCTTGAGAAAAATTATCCCGAGCGAAAGTTAGAATATATTATAGCAAAATCTCTCAATATACTACACTTCCCCCCTTGGGGAAGAGTTGAACCCAGGGCTTTAGCCTAGGTGAGACTCTTACCTGGTAATCTGCAAAATCTGGACTCAAATGCTTAAACAAAAATACACAATAAATGTTGATTAAATAAAAGTGCCTTGAAATGATTAGATATCTGACTTAACACTATCATCTATTTGTTATTATACTCAGCTTCTAGGATAACATTTTCTAAAACTACTACATGAATTGTTGATTACATAATTTGACTTGAATTGACTACACCAATGGATTTGATCAATTGTTTGCACATTTCTAATTCTACTTGCTGTAATCTTTATCATTTTCTAACTACTATATTGCATTCAACCTTAATTCTACTTAAGCACATTATACATATAAATCCCTTTTTTCAAAATAATACATAATTGAAATAATATATATATAAACTTATCAAAATTTTTATCTCCGATCATGGTGAGAGATAACAGATTCTTGATCCTGATCTGGATCGAAAGATCATCTGTGTCCAATAGCAGAATGAGGTCTTTCGAATACTACAATATCCTCATCATTGAGTTCATTGTTAATGTCTCGGTTGGTATGAATAGGTCTTCTCCCTCTTATACGAGATAATTCAGTACCACTAGAGTGGTTTACAATAGTGGTTTTCACACAAATCTGATTACAACATTCACCTGCAGTATTACGCCAAAAATACTTAAAACAATTCCTTAGACAGCTTCAATGTTTACATAGGCAAAATATGATGATGCAAAAAATAAGAACTACACAGACATACGATAAGATCGAATACTGAGACAATGAATAATTTGTAAAAGCGTTTTTCTCTTGTTCTTCAATTTCATCTTGGAGTTGTTCGATTTTTAGTCCTGCAATCATCAAGATTCTTAACAATGTTTTCCATTGGTAAGTTCAATTTTAATTCTGAAATATTACGTTTCTCTTTGTTTATGATTCAACAATCTACTTCTAGATTCAAATCAGGTATAATGTCTGGACTGGTAACATTCGTTCTTATCGTTTGCTGTGATTCAATCAAAATATTCGCTCCATAACCACGACATTTTTGCAAGAATTTTAATTTGCCTGTTCCTTTGAAAATGATATCCGTGGGCTGATTTTCACCACATAATATAGTCATACCTTCGTCTTTAGGTGCAACAAACAACCATTCGTTGTTCATTAATTTAGTAAACAAACTTTCATTTAAAGAGACTTTTTTTGGTACAATCACTCGGAATATATCTTACTGGCTGCAACAATTTTACCTCACAGGAAGCATCGTCATAGTTTGCAAATACTAAGATCAGACGTTAACTGTTTACATTGGAGCTCATCATGATTCACTTTAGCATACAATCTGCGAGACTCATCAATAATTAATGTATCTTTTTCTGGCAAGATGAACAAATAATTATAATGATTACCAATGGCTATAGGCAATGGAAGAATTCTGTAAATATTAAATTGATTGTTGTTCGAAAGAGGAATGTTGAGAACATACGTCAAAATATTTTGCGATAAGAAGACGTCCAAACTGATCATTTTTAAACGGGACTGGGAATCGTTTATATTTAATATCATATCTTATTAACGTGAGGTAACTGACAACTTGGGATGGATTAATGATAAGGGGTTGTAGAATTCCATACTGAGCGTTTACAATAGCTGATACAACTAAATCATACTGTTTTTGTAATTCAAATATAATAGACAAGGATCTTATAAAATGTTCATTGGTAGCAGTTATTACAGCCAATTTTCGAATGGAATGATCTATCTGATTTGCAAATACTTGTACATAATTTTGTATTTTCATCATCCCCGAAACCAAAACATCTTGATTTCGGTTCACACTGGATAATGTATAGTTAGTTTCAGTCAGAGATTTCTTTACTACAGTTAGTTGTTCTTTAGACAATTTCAACAGATTACGTTGCTCTTTCTCAAGGATATCTATCTTAGATCTCAAATAAGCTGCATCATCCATATTTAGGGTGCCAAATAACAATTTGGATATCTGCCCTACGAACCCAAAAACAGCACGCTTCCTTCGAGGTGAGTCATGTTTCGTGATTTGTCCAATTAAATTTTGTGACTGCTTTAATTTGTTAATATGCCAGAATATTTCTTGGGACATCTCATCGCATTAATGGGTTGTTACATTCAACTCAATTAATTTGTTTTTGCAAAAAGCGATTGATCGAAATGCATAATTTTCTAAGTTTTCGCAAGCATCGTCGAATTTATTTAAATTCACGTTTATAACAATTCTCTACATTAAAGTGTAAATCCGTGTACCGGTTATGTAAACAAAATTATAAGCCTTGAACTGAACTTTTCGACCATAAAATCTCGTGTAGCTAAGCTGGCGTGAATTACATCTGACACATCTGAAAAGCAAAATAAAAGTTTAGTTAAGTGTACTGTTGCAATCTGTAAAACGAAAGTGTGTAACTTGAATTATAAATGCAAAAGTGTACGTCGTAGTGTTACAATCGACTGTTCTTTGCTGCGAGTTAAATGCCTCACACTTGTGTGGGTGCGTTTAAAGACCTCGCTATCAGGTGGGCTCGCCTTGGCACGCTATCAGCGCATGGGCGAGTGTCGAGTGGCCTTGCCTACCGGCCTAACGAGATAAACTGGTGGTCGGCCATCTTGGAGTAGCCGTTTATCAGTCGTGCGTGGGTGACCATGTGCTTGACCACGCCGTGACTCCCCGTGGTGCGGTGTTTACAAAATAAATGACCACGTGAGTCGTGTTTATATGTTTCTAATGCGGTTTTCTCCGTTTCATATCCATTTTAAATGTACTGTAACCAGGGGCGGATCCATGATTTTGTTTTCGGGGGGCTTGAATGGACTTTGGTTTGGGGGGGGGGTTTCAAAACTACAATTTGAGGGGTGAACCTAGATACGTTTGGGGGGGGCTTGAGCCCCTAGCCCCCCCCCCTGGATCCGCCCCTGACTGTAACTTACTTTATTGCATTTTTAAGGTGTGTTCTCACTACTGACTGAATTATTTCGTAATTTATTCAATGATGTGGTTTTAATCTATTGGCATGAACTGTGAGTCATTTATGTTTACCCAGTTGGATAGTTACACTTACGCCTCGTTTTCCAATCACAACAAATGGTCCTCTATAACCACTGTCACGCTTCTGAGACCTACCTCTGCGAACAGATTCATCTATTAGCGAAACTTTGCTTCCAATTTCAAATTCTCGTGGATTTTGTGTCTTATCATAATATTCTTTGTTTTTCTCTTTCAGTCCTTGGTTGATCTCTCTAGCCTGTTTGTGTAGTGTTTGTAGGATAGCTTTTTGCTCATCTGCGTAGTCATCATATGAATAGTGAACTTCCTTTTGATCACTTCGTAATACCCCTAGTATATTTGGTATTCTACCGAACATTAGCTCATGTGGCGTGTACCCTGCTGCACTGTGAATACTATTGTTATACACAAATACAAAATAAGGTAACCAATCATCCCATGTGCTCTGATTCTTGTCAATATAATGCCTCAAGTACTCTGTGAAAGACTACGGTGTGGTCTATATGCCAATGTCTGAATTTTGTTTAGCTTTAATAATTTACATACTTTCTGCATTGTTTCGCTGATAAAGCAGGATTCATTATCGGAAAGTAAGATCGAAGGTACGCCGTAGCGTAGAATTACTTCTAAGACTAATGCTCGAGCCACTGTATCAGAATCTTGTCTGGCTATCGGAATTGCAGTTATAAATTAGGTCAATTCGTCCTGGAATGTCAACACATGTTTGTTCCCATTGTTGCTCAACGGCATTGGCCCAACAATATCCGTTGCACAACGTTCGAATACATGCTCAGGTATTTTTGTAAGCTCCAATGGCATACGCGTATGCGGTACTAAATGTTTGTTCCTCTGGCAACTATCACACTGTTTGACATAATTTTCAATATAAGACTTCATCCCTGGCCACTGAACGTATTGCTTAATTCGCTCATATGTCTTATTTACACCTAGATGTCCAGAGATGGGGCTGTCATGGTATTCCTTAAGTATGGCTAGTTTTTCTTCCTCATTTAGTGTTGGAAATTCCTCCTCATTTGTCTTGATTTGTGCATCTACTGTGGGTGTGAGTGTTTCTTCTTCTGTTTGCATTGTTTCATCTGTGACAGGGTCTGGTTGGGTGGATTCTTGTACTTCCCTTTCTTCCCTAATTCTACTAAGTGCATCTGCAACTGTATTTGATTTTTCCTTACGATAAACAATTGTGTAATTGTATTCATCAAGTTTTAAGCGAAATCTTAGTAATCTAGAAGATGGGTCTTTAACACTAAAAATCCAAGTAAGGGGGAGGTGGTCAGTATAGACCGTGAAATGTCTTCCAAAGACGTAAGGTCTGAATTGCTTTACCGCCCACGTAACCGCGAGCGCTTCTTTCTCAGATGTGGAATAATGAGTTTCTGCTTTATTTAAAGTTCTGGAAATATAGGCGACTGGTCTATCTGAGCCTAACTGCCCCTGCGAAAGTACTCCCGAAATGGCATACTGAGACGTGTCTGTGCTAATAATGTATGGAAGATTTTCGTCTGGGTACGCTAGAACGGGCGCTGAGATCAATTTCTCCATGAGACTTTGGAAAGCATTCTCAGTTTTTGACTCCAATCAAATGGAACATTTTCTTTAATAATTCATATAATGGTTTAGCTATCTTACTAAAGTTCTATATGAAACGCCGATAATAACCTGCAAACCCAAGGAATGTTTTCAATTGTTTTGTTGTCTGAGGAGTTGGGTAATTTTTGACTTTTTCAATTTTATGTGGGTCTGGGTAAACTCCACGTTCTGTCAACTTGTGCACCAGATAGGTCACCTCTTTTTGTAAGAAGTTACACTTGTTTGACTGAAGGCGAAGTGTGTGTGTTCTTAATCTGTCAAAAATGTCTCTTAACCTCTCATTGTGTGATTCCAAGTTTGGACCAAAACAGATTACGTAATCTACATATACAAAACATCGATCACCATGTAGACCACTCATAACTACCGTCATAAGATACTGGAAACTTGCGGGTGTGGAGCCAAGCCCCATAGCCATCTTTCGGAACATAAAATGGCCTTGACCCGTACTGAATGCAGTTAACGGTTGATCCGATTCTTTAATCAAAATTTGGTGATACCCTTGAGCTAATTCTAAGGTAGAAGTATTTTGCCTTCCCCAATGAATCTAAGATTTCTGAAATTAGTGAAAGCGGAAAAACAGTTCCTACAGTAATTTTATTTAATTTGCGAAAGTCTATCACAATTCTGTATCGTTGTTGACCACTGGCATCAGGTTTCTTCGGTAGGACAAGTATTGGGAAATTCCACTCGCTAGTTGATGGAACAATGATCTCATTCTCAAGCATTTGCTCAATTTCTTTCTGTAAAATGGGTTTCATAGTATCTGGAATTCGATACGATCTCTGTTTGATGACTGTACCCTGTGCTTCTGGCTTTAACTTGATTACATGGGTGACTGTGTTGGTGTGTGTCAACTTATCTCCTGGGAGGTGAAATATATCATTGTACAATAAACAAAGTTCTAGAATGGATCGCTTTTCTTCCTCATTCAAATGATCTAGCCTCAAATTTTCCATTAATAAACTGATGCGTGATTTCCCTTGTGTTGGTTGCACGTGTTTAGTTGTTTGTTTACCTTCTACAACTCTAATGGCGGATGGGCTGTCAGCTGGCGGATCACGTGACTCTGACGGCATATCGCTCTCCGCACAATATGGCTGCGTCTGTAATGCTCCGCAATAAAATTCAACACTGTCCTCCCTGGTATTTAACATGGATAAAATACAAGTACCATTTTTTGCTTTGACCAATGATTCAGGAATGAAAACACCTTGAATAATTTCTTGTTTGTTTACAATAGCTTCTGCACAATTACGGCATTGCACCTGAACTCATAAAATGCGTTCTTCTCTTTGCCCTAACTTTACTGTGTAATCCTCCGGAAGACTTGCAAATTCTTTTGTGCCTTTGGAACTGTTGTTCAACTGCTTTAAACTATCCTTACTGTGACTTGAATTACTAGCATCTCTCCGATTAGATACTTCTACAGTTTGTTTATGTTCCTGTTGTTCATTCTGTATATATTGTGTAGTGGATTCATTACTGTTTTGAGCAGTAATTGTGTTTTTGTTGCTATGCCTATTCTTTCTGTTGCGGAGTTTTCGGGCGGTACCTCTGTGTTTATGTTTCCCTTCGCTTGAGAACATTTGCCACTTGAGTTGTCTGATCCCCTTGAGACTACTCTAGCCCGCTTACTAGGCCCACTAATGATTTCTGATTCTGTTAGTATTGGAATCGAATGACCACTGATACATACAGACAAATTTTCATAGTTAATTATAGCTCCCTGTTTGATTAAAAGATCTCTCCCAAATAACCCCTCTTAACTATATCAACAGACTCTTCAACCACATGAAACTCATGCTTAATGAACACATGATTACTCAGTTTTAGTTGCAAAACAATCGTTCCTTTTGTTCTCAATGTGTGTGACATAATTCCCTTAATACTTAAAGTTTTCTTTGTATCTATTTGAACGTGATTTGCCAATGCATTCTTGTGTATAAGAGACAGCTGTGCCCCCGTGTCAAGGAGACAGAATATTTCCCCATTGTTTACTAGCTCACAGGTGATCTTAACAAAATCATTCTCATGTTCACAGCCTACGGTATGTATTTTGCCATATTGACGAGTGTAAGAGTGGCTGCCATTTCTCACACTCTTCGCTCGTTTCCCGAACCTTTGTTTGTCTTTTGTGTTGTGTCATTGTTGCGACAATGTGACGCTAAGTGCCCGATTTTATTACATTTGTAACAAACTGCCTTCTTTACTCTACAGTCTGCAATAATATGTCCTTTTCAATGGCAATATGCACAAGTGACGTAACTAATTCTTCTGAACTGTATGCGTGCTTTACATGATATGGCTAGGTGACCTTTTTGTCTGCAGAGTTGGCAAACAGGTTGGCTCCTACATTCTTTACTAATATGGCCACCTTTATTGCAAGAGAAACATCTACATCTTCTTCAGGAATTTCTTTAGCTACTGCATTTCTAAAGTCATGTGTCAATTTGTCGATTCTCGAGGCCCATTCAACAATCGGTTCTGCTTTACCCTGACGAGCTGCAAAAAGGTTACATGCAAAGTGATCTAATGAACGCCTCTCCCGATAGTTTTCAATCAAGATTTCTTTTACATAATCCCATGTTTTGGTAAAAGCTCTGACGAGCAATTTCGATCTGGCCTGGCCAGAGATCTTTGACTTTACAAAATGAATGAGAACATCATGATCTTGCTTAGCAAATAAATTAAATGCAGATGAAATATTTTCAATGAAAGGTTGCAGTTCTTCTTTATCTCCGCTAAACGAATTCGGAATCAATTTTAATGCTTCTGAAATTGAGAGCTTTCCCGCACTGCTCTCTTCAACACCTACATCACTGGTTGCGGGATTCATTGTAAAACACTGCGTGAAACACTGCGCACTGCGTATTACTCACTGTTCTGCTGGGTTGAGACTGCGAGACTTGAATTCTGGCACCGTCCGCGCGTGTTGTGGTGGCGTCGTCGTCCTATTGGCTGCTGGCGATGTCACCCCCTCCACTGCTCTCGCGCTGGCTGCTGGGACTCGGTCCGTGCTGCCCTCTCTCCGGCGGATCGCGAACTCGGCTTGGATTCTTCTTATCTGATTGCAGTATCCGGTTTCGGTTCCAACTCGCGCTCCTTGTAGCGTCGAAAATTACTTTACTATACTGACTTCTTCGTACTGTTTCTGGCTCTGCATTTACCCTCTGCGGCTGCTACACATAAGAAATGGTCTTTACAGCGAAAGAGAATATTTGTCCCTTTGCCGTACTAATAGGAAAATACTTTCCCAATATTTCTGCTATCATCGATCACTGATTTTACGTAATCTACCCCAGATCTGACATTCTATGCGGCTGTAGTAACTAAGCGGCAAATCACCACAGCCAAAGTTTGGATTCGTCTCTGATCAACCACTCTCTTATTAGTTTCCGAAGATATGTGGCCATAAGATCAGAGCAATTACGTTCTGCCCACACTTATTGCTAGTAATGAGCAGGAATCAGCGATACAAATGAAAACATGTAGTTGAAAGAATGGAGTGACTTTAATACTTCAGTAAAAATGGGCACATAGACATACACTTGAAATAATTGAAATCTACTGCATAAAATAACTCTCATAAAAGGAATCTCTTACTAATAAAAATCCTTCACTAGGAATATTCTTTATAAGCCAGCCAGAGGGTATAAGTTGCATTAGCCATTACCTAATAAAATCTGCATGCCGTATGGCGACGTGATCCATCTTGAGACTCGGCGAATAGACTGCCCCTGGAGGCTGCTCTCGACTGCGCTCTCCAGAGTAGAATCGTGGTGGTGGTGGGGAGTCATGTGACATAGTCCTATTCGTCTAAAAATCCCTTGCTAAGGGCTTTCTGGGCTATCATGGTAGGGGGTATGCTTCCCACGGGAAGTAACTTTGCCCAACCTTTAGCTCTGCTTCGTTGCGTGGAATTACATTACATAGCTGCAGCTTGAGAAAAATTATCCCGAGCGAAAGTTAGAACATATTATAGCTAAAATCTCTCAATATACTACACATGTTTCGCTACCATAAAGTGCTGTGCTCCACACAAAGAGTTTTAAAAAGTTCTTTCTAATTTCTAGATCATTATTTGAAACTAAAAGATTTCTCTTTTTCATGAAGGCTCTTTTTGCTAGTGCTGTTCTGCTTTTTAACATCATTCCTGCTTCGGCCATAGGTTGTAATTTTACATCCCAAGTAACAGAATTCTCTTACTTCTCCTATTGCATCCTATCCTATTATTATATTTAATCCACTAGTTTTGGTATCATTTCTGCTACATTTCATTACTTTTGTCTTGCTTTGGTTTATATTCAGTACAAAATTTTCCTTCAGTATTTTGTTCATGCCATTCAGTAACTCCTCAATACCCTCAGCCCTCTCTGCTAACAAGACAATGTCGTCAGCAAATCGTAGCATACTGATTTTTTCTCCCTGATAACTTATGCCACATTGTAATTTTTCTTTGACTTTCTTCATTGCTTCTTCTACATACAAGTTGAATATTAACGGAGATAGACTACAGCCTTCTCTCACATCCTTTTTAACTGATGCATGGCTCTCGTGATTCTCTACTTTTATTATAGCCGCTTGATTCTTATATAGTTTAAAGAGTATTCTTCTTTCTCGATACTTTAGACCTGACTTCTTTAAAATTTTGAACATCTTGTCCCACCTAACATTATCAAAAGCTTTTTCTAAATGAACAAATGCCATAAAAGTATCTTTGTTTTTCTTGATCCGCCCTTCAAGTATTAATCTTAAAGACAGAATTGCTTCCCTTGTACCGCGATTTTTCCTAAACCCAAACTGATCTTCACCTAATATTTCTTCTACTGCCCTTTCCATCCTTCTGTACATTATTCTGGTCAATAATTTTGAAGCAGGTGTTGTTAGACTAATGGTGAGATAATTCTCACATTTGTCGGCTTGTGCTTTCTTTGGAAGTGTGAAGATGATATTTTTATTAGAATCAGTTGGAATTTCTCCTGTTTCATAACTTTTTGATATCCGCTTGAATAATCTTTCGATTCCTTCCTCTCCTAGGGATTTAAGAAGTTCTGCAGGGATCTCATCAATTCCAACTGCCTTATTTGCTTTCAAGTCATTCAGAGCATTATTAAATTCTGTACTCAAAACAGGATCTCCTAAGTCATCAATGTCGACATCGCCTTCCTTTTCCATTACACTATTGTTCAAGTCGTCCCCAACATACAGTTTCTCAAATGTATTATTTCCATCTCTATCTTCTGAGCTTAATAAAGGTTTCCCATCGGCTATTTTAATGTTCATACCTCTTTTCTTCATTTCTACAAAATTCTGTTTGATCTTTTTATATGCAACAGCTACTTTACCTATGACCATTTCCTTTTCTACTTCTTCACATTTTTCTTGTAGCCATTTTTCTTTTGCTATTTTGTATTTCCTATTTATTTGATTTCTAAATTGCCTGTACTGATCTGTTCCTGTTTCATCCTGAGCATTTTTGTACCTTCTCCTCTGATCCATCAGCTCCAAAATTTCTTCTGTGATCCAAGGTTTTCGGGCAGCTTGTTCCCTAAAGCCTAATGTTTCTCTACCAACTTTCATTATTTCGGTCTTTAATGCATTCCATTCGTCCTCGGTTTAACTCCTTTCAGAGTTACTTCTTAGACCTAAGTCTACCATTTCTGCAAATTTTTCTCTTGCGCTAGATTGTTTCAGTTTATTCACTTCTAGTCTGTTCTGCTTATACTGCTTCCTTATTCGCTTAAATTTCAGAATGCACTTCAATATTATCAAATTATAGTCAGTGTCTATGTCTGCTCCATGGTACGTTTTATAGTCTAGAACTTGATTCCTGAATCGCTGTTTGACCATGATATAATCTAGCTGATATCTGCCTGTATCCACAGGACGTTTCCAGGTGTATATTCTTCTTGCATTGTTCTTAAAAAGTGTGTTTGCCACTACTAGCTTATATCTTTCACAAAATTCTAGCAGCCTGCTTCCTCGCTCGTTTCTTTCTCCTAGACCAAAACTTCCTACAGTAATCCCCTCTTTTCCTTCTCCCACTATTGCATTCCAATCACCCATGATTATTAGATTTTCCTCCCCCTTCACATATTGGATTAATTCTTCAATTTCAGCGTATACACTTGTACTAATGTGTTGGGACGGGCTTAGTTTCTAACCTCATCAAAATAATCCTGTCACCTAACTGTTCATAATAACTCACCCGTTTCCCTACTTTCTTGTTCATTACAAAACCGACACCAGTGACTCCATTGACAGCTTGTGTGCTAATTATCCTGTATTCCCCAGACCAGAAATCCTGTGCATCCTTCCATTTAATCTCACTAATCCCAACAAGTTGTTCCATCTCCCTTTTTAAGTTTTCTAACCTACCTGCCCTACTCAGACTTCTAACATTCCACGCTCCGACTCGTAGAATGTTTCTACCCATTCTGATGACTCCTCTCTGAGCAGTTTTCACCCGGAGATCCGATTGGGGGACTATTTTACCTCCGGAATATTTTACCCAGCAAGAAGCCATCATGATATATGTAATTTAAGAAGATTACATGTCCTCGGGATACTCTTTGGGTCTTTAATGCAGTTGTTTTCTCGTTGCCTTCTGCATCGCCATGCCGTTGATCATTTCTGTTTCATCCGCGTTTAGGGGCCGTTTCCAACCCCAAGGGCAAGTGGGTGCCCTGAACCACTCCCCACTCTTCCGCTCTCCTTTCGGAGGCCGTTGGCAAGCAGTGGGTGACTCCTTATACCGGGAATCTTTCAGTCGCCAGAGCCTCGTCCGTGCAAACATTGTGCACCACGTGAAGGAGAGGTTTACATTTGGTTGGAAAAGGCTAGTATAGCCTCTCCCAAACCCTTACACCCCAAAAGTACTTTTATGTTATCGATAAAAGAAGTCTTCGAATTTCCTCCAAAAATGTGGAGAAACTAATTTATTTTTCATTTAATTTAATTGCGATGGAGAGCACGCTGGAATGGCAATTTTCCTACATATCCACTCTCCCCTCTCATGTACCAGTACTCGCCTGCTTTTGCCCTCTTCCAATTTCAACTTAAATTCCTTCACCGTTTTTTGATAACTGTAACTCCAGCATTTAATACCCAAAATTTGAATCCAATAGTACACCACCATATTCAAGCAATAGTCCGACCAAAGTTTTGTAACCCAGTTCCATTACTTCTCTGGTACAACCCCTTATCACTCTCTCCAACAAGTGAAAATTTTTGAAACCTTTACCGACTACCTGTCCAATGTGTCCTACGTAGTTGAGTTTGTTATTAAATGTCAAGTCAAGGTATTACCATCAACTCTTCAACCAGCAATTCTTTCCATACCTTTTAATCCCAATCAACCTTTACTTAATTATTTGTGCACGTTATATGCGTACGTCTTCTTCCTACGTTGGCCTACCCAGATAATATCCTGTCCAGGTCACCATACCGCTGCTTACAGTCTTCGATAGTCTTAACCCTGTTATATAGCGTTATGTTATCTGTAAACAATCTAACTTCTGACATTTATTAGAATAACGAATAGCAGTAACCCCAATACACTACCGTGTGGTGCTTCCATTTTCACTTCCACTTCGTTTGCTACATTTCTTATCCTGATTACTAACTTTTAAGAATTCTTCTTCCCAGGAGATTACTTTCTCATCTACTCCATCGATGGTTACCTTATTTATCACCAATCTATGGCTCACTCTGTGCTACACTATCTATTTGGCCTCCCCTGTCCATTTGATCCGAAGTATCTTTCATATAATCTACCAACTAAGATTCGCATGAATATCCTTACATAAAGCCATGTTGTTGACTGGAAAACCTCTTACGTTCCTTACACAGGTTTCCCTCTAGGTTTGGAGCCAAACTGAGGCGCTTACCCCGGGCGGCAACTCCAGGAGGGTGGCAACTTCAGGGGGCGGGAACATCAATGGTTGGCAACACCAGGGGGTGGCACCTTCAAGGGTGCGGCAAAATCGTGTTTTAAGGGCGGCGAATTTATGTAGCGGTGACTTTTTTTTAGCTCCGCTATTGCTCTGTGCGGCAATAAACGGACAATCGGAGCGGTGTCGAAATAATAATCGAAGGCGTGGCATTCTCATAGCTTCTGGCCTAAAACAGAAGAAGCGACTTCCCACCGCGCGGCGGTCGAAGCGGCGGCCGCCCCAACTTCACACGAGGCGGCGGTCGAGGCAACAGCCGCGCGGTGGGCGCCACGCGGACTCGCTATTTGTCGCGTATAGCTCAGTTGTTTGTGGAACAACGGATATAGATGACGAGAATGTAATGCTCTTATGGTTACTGTACCGAAGATGGAACAGGAGAAGAAAAAATAAGCGCTATTGGATTCATTCAATACTATCAGAACGGAGTTAAAAAGGTTTTTTTTTAATGTATCCTGTGGCCCCAATTGAAAAGGGTTGAAGAAAAGTTTTTTTTTTAACTTTACGAGGATGTCTTAGTCCTCTTTCAATGAGTTGCTTACCACCGTAAGACAAGAGCTGTTTAAAGAAACAACCCTGATGAGAAGCAGCATACCTCCAGAAGAAAGATTGGTCATTGCTTTAAGGTAAGAAGAAATCATTTTATTTATTATATCGTTCATATTATGGCAACTCGTCACATTTCTTGGAAGTAACCAACCATTCCAACTGTATTTTAAGATTCAAACTATAGATAATAATGCGATTAAGATTAAAGTATAGATAAAATTCATTGTTGGATCAATAGATAACAATTAAATTTCAATGTACAAAGTACCGGTATAAAATCAGATCAGGAAGTTATTAGAAAAGTAAAAATAAAAAGTAATTAAATTTGAATTCTTTATTTATTTAGCACAAGAAAAAACGACGACATCAGTGCTTCTGAATTCATCTTTCTCTAGTAAAATCAAAAATATGAGAACGCTAGTCATAAAAAATAGGATTGCCACATTATTTGGAAACGATCAGACACTCAGACTGTATATTGCGGTTCAAAAGTACAGATTAAGTTAAAAGTTAAGATAAAGTTTCGGTGCTGGACCAATAGAAAAATATTAAATTTGGAGGTCTAAAAAGGTGTATTATTAAAATAATATGAAATTAGGAAATAATTTCAAGAAAAGTAAAAAATTAAATTACAATTTTCATTGTGTGTGTTTAATGTAATGGCATATTAAGTGTTTTACATTTGAACAGTAAAGTGTATTGATACAAAAAGGGGAGAAAAATCAATTTCTGATTTATTTTCTTCAGTTGGCTGTGTCGCCGCGCCGCCTCCACGCCGCGAGTTCAAAACAGACGAGGCGTTTGCATGTCAATCTCTCCATTAATTTACCTACCACTTATGAAAAACTAGTTGGTCTATATTTTTGTCTCTATATCAGAGTAGAGCCGCTCGATTCGTGACCGCTTGCTACAGACCTTACGATAACGTCACAGAACTGCTTAGTATACTGGGCTGGGAGGCTCTGGTAGATAGATGACGCACGTTTCGTTTAAACTTATTGGTAAACATGCGTACTCCCACTTTCACTTACGAGGATAGTGAAATACTTCGTCCAACAACCTATTTGAGTCGGAATGACAAGAAAGATAAGATTAGAGAAATAAGGTGCCTCACTGATTCTTATATGAATTCTTTTTTCCCTCGTACCATTCGGGATTGGAATGCACAACAAGAGATTAGCTTTGGTGCTGAGCACGCTCTACTACCCATAATTTTGTGAATTGCAGAGTGTATATGTGGATGTAGATGAAGATCACTTCTCCTTTATTTCCTAGTACTACTTTCGCACATTTCCAGTCCTCTGGTAAGCAGCAAGTATGCAGTGTCAACAGGATATTTGACTACTTCTTGAAAATGGTTTTAAATTGTTTGTTGGTGTACTTTATTCATCGAGTAAAGAGATTTTTATACGAAACTGCCGCATTTGTCGTAAAATTCAAAGTTAAAATTTAAAGAATTTAAAAGCCAGCCAAAACGCTCCTTTGATGCCTCGAGGGTGTAACGACAGCGTTTCCTATTACCCAAGTTTTCAATTTATATTGTTTGTTTTTATTGTTTGTTGCTGGTTATTTCTTGTTATTAATGAAAGTTAGTTTTAAATATAAAATTGAAAACAATTTGTAAAAGCATACAGCGGAAAAATATTGAAAGTAGACGCCTTATTTGTTTGGCTAGCTATAGAAACAACCACTGAGTCTTATTCTGTGGACTTAAAAATGTAACAACTTCAATTTGATATTGCGACAAAGTCACTTACGATTTTCTGTGAAGCTCATTTACCACACAATTTCATAGAGTTAAATGTAATAGGTTGTTAAGGTGAGAATTATTAGGGTTAGGGTCCTAAGGTTCTATCCTCGCTTCGGTATATGTTCAGTTTGTTTTCTTTGTCATTTTGTTTGGATACTAGTTGCTGTCGGTTGCATCGCATTATCATTTTTTCCCGAAAATCCACTAAAACATCAATTTAATTTTTCTTTTTGCCGAAGACTTCACAACTTTTTGGATAACAAGCGAATTAGAACGATTTGAAACAACCATAGAAGATTTCAAAAAGGAAATTGGACCTTACTTGAACACCGAAACACAGGTTTTCTTTTTTTACTTACACATCAACAGTAAATACCGCCTAATAGACGCATTTATGTCAGAAAGGTAAACTGCAATTGTATCGTCACGTAAAAATTCCAACGAAAATGACACAAAGCGTCCTGGAACTGTTGCAAGATTAGCATGAAATTTTTACAAGCGATGTCAGTTCTAAAATATATTCCATTATTCACCGCCGTGCACCTGTATTTTTGCATGATATTCTCTCTCTGGTAAGTTTAAAAATTAAAAGTTTTCATGTATGGTAGCAATTTGTTTCAAACGCTTGCATGACGCTTAGCAACTATTATGAATTCTTCGAATAAAACATGGTAGTGCAAAAAAATGCAAACAAAAACGGAAAAAATGCACGTAAAAAATATTATCCCAACCAAGGTTCGAACGTAGGACGTTCTGAATTCCATTACCACTCTTCAGTCACGCAGCTACCCGGCCACTACTTCTTAACTGCTTCTCTTTATGTTAATAGTAAACACTTCACAGTTTAATATGGTAATAGGCCATCTTCCCGCAGTTGCTGAACAATTTTGTAAATAAATCCGTCGAAAACAACTGGTTTGGTGAATTTTGTTTTTTATTTAATTCCCCAGACGCGTTTCGCCCTTGTGGTGTAGGGCATCTTCAGTGGCTGTAAAGTGTTTTTACATGTGTTGTTATACATATGTACACACTGTACTCACAGATATAGTGGTTTAGCATGTGTCTCAGTGCTGCTTGTTGATTGTTTGGATGGTTAGAATTGTTGTGAATTATAGTGTCAGTGTGTGTGGGTTTTCTATATATGCTGAAGGAGTGTAATGGGCCTTTTTTGGTTATTGTTATGTCAAGGAAGTTGAGTGAGTTGTTTGTTTCTTTCTCTATGGTGAATTTTATATTACTGTGGATATTATTAATTTCTTCATGGAATGTGGAAATATTATGTTGTGGTTCATCTATCAAGCAAATGACGTCATCCACGTATCTGTGCCTGTATTACATGTGTTGTTATTCATATGTACACACTGTAATCACAGATACGTGGATGACGTCATTTGCTTGATTGATGAACCACAACATAATATTTCCACATTCCATGAAGAAATAAATAATATCCACAGTAATATAAAATTCACCATAGAGAAAGAAACAAACAACTCATTCAACTTCCTTGACATAACAATAACCAAAAAAGGCCCATTACACTCCTTCAGCATATATAGAAAACCCACACACACTGACACTATAATTCACAACAATTCTAACCATCCAAACAATCAACAAGCAGCACTGAGACACATGCTAAACCACTATATCTGTGAGTACAGTGTGTACATATGTATAACAACACATGTAAAAACACTTTACAGCCACTGAAGATGCCCTACACCACAAGGGGGAAACGCGTCTGGGGAATTAAATAAAAAACAAAATTCACCAAACCAGTTATTTCGACGGATTTATTTACAAAAAAAACTTCACAGTTTCTTCGTGTGAGATGAAGTGAAACGAGGTAGGTAAATGAATAAACAAACAAATTCAGTTTTATTGACAAAAACTATCATTTATCTATTATCTTCAATCTGCAATTAACAAAAATGGCCCACAACATTTAATTGTTCCGAGCGTGGTGAGTGAGCGGTTAACGCTCTGGCCTCGCATGCGGGAGGACGCCGCACAGTGTGATATTTTCTAAATCTAGAGGGACAAAATTCAGTTTTGATAATAGTCTACGCAGGTAAAATAGTTATTTATATTCAAAGTAGATAAACTATTTTACTCGGAACAAAGGTTTATTTTCCACGAATTCACGCCTAACAATAGAAAAAATAGTTTGAACAATGGGTTTCCTGTGATCCATCGATCAAGCGCTCCAGTCGGCCGCGCCATTCCACTGAGCTTGGTGGATGATTACACTCTGTTTCTGGGTGTTAGTAGTGATTTGTTGTTGCTATTGCTTTTGACGAGCCTCAAGGTAAGTTTACACATGATTTTTTCGTGGTACATTAGCATCACTAAAACAGAGCGAGATTATTTTTAATAATAATAAAAAAAAACTACTGAGCCGATTTCATGTTGAGTTTTAGTTTATTATACCACATTATACCGGTCTCTTAATATATTTATTTGAAAGAGCTGCTTATTAGCTACAAGAAATACCTTCATTTGATTGCGCATATTTGCGACATCCATATAACTTTTATTTGTTTTCAGCATGACTGCACAAATTTTGCGTACAGAATGTTTCGACGTGAGGTTTGTTAACGCAAAACAATCAATCTCTAACTTTCAATTTAAATATAAATGAGCCTCAAACTGAAGCTGTTACATTTTTAAGCTCAGCAGAGGTTTTTTTCTATAGCTAGCCCCACAAATGAGGCGTCTATTTTCTATATTTTTCCACTGAAGGCTTTTACAAATTGTTCTCGATTTTGTATTCAAAATGAGATTTCACTAATAACAAGAAATGACCAGCAACAAACAATAAAAATAGTTTGAAAACTTGGATAGTAATAAACGCTCCATTCCCAACCGCAGCTATACAGACGTGTGACGTCACTCTAGCGACCAACAATCCTGGAGCGTTTTCTGTCAGGTGACCAGAGGTAAGAAAAGTATAATTTTTATTTCACTTTTTTATTAAAAATAATCCACTTTTCTTTTCAAAATTGAAAAAAATTAGCTTCATGAAGCATTAATTTACGAGAATGAGTTCAATTTATAATATTTTTTTAATACTGTCAAGTAGCCTATTTAAAGATTCAAGATAAGGTACAATATCACATCTTGCTATCTGTTAGACATCCGTGAATGCAGATTTTCCCGGCGTATAAAAGTTTACATAGTTTTTAAGGACTTGCAGCCGGATATTTTCTTGAAACAATAACAACGTTTCGACAACGTCCTCAGTTGTTTTTATCAGGTGTGTTTAGTGATTCTAAATATTTTGTGTGTTCCTGGAAGTCTCCGTTAACGGTATAGTAAGTTCATCAAACCATCTTTATAGGATCAACTTTCAACAAAGGAGTTTCGTATTAAAGTGTCACGCTGATTGCGGCACCAGGAAAAGTTAGTTAATTTTATTTATTGGAATTTTATTATTTTAATATTTAATTAGAAGATGTGAATTGATCAGCAAGGCACCAATTTAAATTAATATTTATTGGATCACGTACATGGATTGATTAATTAATTAAATGTGATTCAGAGATGTGATTTCTTATTATAAACTGTCGGGCATATATTGTTGTTCGTCAGGGTCGTTACTGGGCTAGTGGACGCGGTAGGTGGACGCACGCAATACACACAATACCGTATGGTTTCTCCTGCGACGGCAGCTGCAGGCTTCTTGTGATGACAGCTGCGGTCAGGTCTGTGGTGGCGCTTCTTGTTGGGCGCACGGTCGACGCTGCACAGACAAAGTGGCCCCTCAAGCAGCTAGGACGCAGTCTGGCGTCGAACCTGCTCCCTGGAGATACGGACGGGAAGGCTCTTCCAGCAGAAGCACGCACTCACACTTTCACTCGCGTCTTATATTCCAACGTCCGGCCGCGTACCGCCACGAGGTGCCCACCTGTGTGGCCTCCAAGCGAGTGTCCACACCCCATCCGCTTAGTGGACCAGCGGATTCGGGGAAATACGAGGGGTTGCCACATTCCTGTGGGCGACAGCTACCTGCCTGCATCTAGCTGCAGCCTCACAAATCCGTTGGCAAACATAGGTTGCTACAACTTCACACGTATGTACTGTGTCAGTACATAGCCCACTTTCCCCGGAAAATTTAAAAATTTACGTCTATAAAATTTTTAAATTTCTTATTTCACAGGCACTGAATATATTTTCACCACTTTGCACTTGCCTTCACGTTCACACAATGGATCTCGCATCAACATCTCTGAATTACGTAACTTAATCTACTATTTACAATCTTAGAGCAACTCGTGAAGTGTGCCATCTCACACCCCCATTAACAGTTTTTTTCAAATTTTGAAATGAGTTATGGATCGTGCCTTGTCGCAAATTTACCCTCACAGAAGGTGATTTTGAATTGACGGGATTTGGCAAGGTGATCTAGTTTCAGTCCAGCAACCCGTGAGTCGCCAGTATCAATGGCTCAGATTCACACACTCAATTATTCACAATAATACTACGGTTAGCCTACGAAATAATGAGAGAAATTATTAAAGGAATTTATCTAAGCTACTTATTCATGCACTAGAGTAATTCTATTTCTACAGGATTGTGATATTTATAGGATGTGGTTCGGTTAGTTATGCCTTCTTTAACAACCATAACCTTATCTATCAATGGAACTGATATATGTTGTAGTATGGTTCAAATCGAACGTGAGGAGCTTGTGTGATACCTGCGCATAGTTTCTTGTGTTGTACACCTATGATCCTATCCTCCCCTCTAGGAGATAAGCATTCGGATTGACAATTTCCTTAACCCGATAAGGTCCTTGGAACAGACTAAAGAATTTGGATATCAGTTTCCTATTGGCGTCCGAAGGTTTAGAACACTTCAGCAAGACCAGATCCCCGACTTCGAATTTCTGCGTTTCCTGTCGATCAGCTCGTTCTTTCCGTCGGTCAGCTTTTTCTAGAAGAAATTCCCTTGTCTTTTCTTGTCGCTGATTCCAATCTTCGGTGCAGTCACTGTCGGGATAACTTATAATTTCTTCTGCTAGTGTTTTCGTTGTCTGTTGGAAGTGCAAATCCACTGGCTTGCAGTTAGTGCTACAGTGATATGAGCAGTTAAAAAACTTCTCTATAGCTGGGAGATGCTTGACCCAAGACGCATGATTATCACCCACCAAGAGCCTAAAGTACACCCCCAGCTGTTTCATATAACGCTCCGCCAAATTACACTGTGGAGATCGTATCGAACTGAAGATGGGTAGGATTCCTTGCTGTCGCAATCCTTCGATCCAGCGCTTACTTGTGAAGACGGTTACGTGATCGGATAGGATTCGCTCGGGTTTGCCACATTCTGGTATGTATTTCTTTAAAACAATATCTAGGCACAGTTTTGTGGTCGTGCGTGTGGTTGGATAGAGCTTCACCAGTTTTGAGAATGCATCAACTACGACAAAAACATACTGGTAACCAAATCTGCCTTTGGGAAGTGGTCCATAGAAATCAATACACGCTAGTTGGCTAGGCTTATCGGTTATCACGGGATGACATTCTCCTACGTATCGGATATTGGGATGTTTAGCCCGCTGACACGCATCGCAAGCACGGGTGACCCTCGCGATCGCGCGCTTCAGCGCTCTATAGTACCACTCCTTGCTAATCATCACATAAGTTCTGAGAGTCCCTTGGTGTCCGAAGTGGTTATGATATAGGCTTATGACCTCTTCAAGCATGCTCGGAGGAAGCCAAATCTTCCATCGTTCAGTAGCATTTTGTCTCCTGAAACATATACCATCGTGAATGGTACACAACATGGCCGTATTTCGGACGCGTAGGTCCTCTCCTCCGGATCCGACCTCAATGTAGTTCCTAATACCACTGATCTCACTGTCTGAATGCTGCGCGTCGGCTATCTTTCGTCTAATCTCCTCCGCTGTCTGGTCTTCGTACCTGTTGATCAAGGCGATCAAAACCTCGTTTGGTTTCTGAGGTTCTGACTGTTGTGTATCACCGTTGATTGCGTGCCTGCTTAGCCAGTCTGCAACTTGGTTTTGGCTTCCTCTGCAGTATTCAATATCAATGTCATATTGCTGTAGCTCAAGTGCCCACCTGGCGATCCTTCCCGTAGGAAATTTGGCGTTACGTAAGAAAGTGAGTGCCTGGTGATCAGTACGCAAATGCGTCTTCCTGCCTAGAATATATGCACGAAACTTGGTGACCGCGAAGTGGATCGCAAGCATTTCCAATTCCGTGACAGAATAACGGGTTTCTGCTTCTTTTAGTGTCCTGCTGGCCATAGCCATCACACGAAAGATTTCCCTGGCCATCTTTCTGTTGAAGACATGCCCCGAGGCCCCAAGCGCTCGCATCTGTATATAGATAGAAGGGCTTTTCAAAATCCGGATGGGCGAGGCACACACATTGTTGGAATGCTTCCTTAGTCTTCCCGAAAGCTTGTTCCTGCTCTTCTGTCCATTCCCATTTCTGTCCTCCTTTCAACAATTTGTACAGAGGTCCCACCAATTCAGAAAACCGAGAGATATTTCCTCTGTAGTAGGAGCAGACACCTAGGTATTTCCGCAACTCACGCAGCCTTGTTGGACGCTTGAAATTCATTATTTCTCGAATTTTGTCTTCCGCTGGACGTATCCCATTAGGAGTGATAATGAAGCCAAGGTACTTCACCTCCTGTGTGCAGATTGTCGCCTTGTCGGGGCGAAGCGTTATCCCGCGGTCTTTCAGCACCTTGAAGAGTGCTTCCAAATGCTTTATGTGATCCTCGAACGTTTCTGACGCTATGAGAATGTCGTCGATGTATATAGGTACAATATTCCTTCATTTCCGCTGGCAAGATCTCATTCATCGCACGTACAAACGCACTTGACGCGTCCTTTAGACCAAATGGAATCCGGGAAAACTGATACTGGCGGCCCTCAAACAAAAACGCCGTGAATGGCCGACATGAACCCTCCAATTCAATTTGGTTGAAACCTGATGTAATATCCAACGTTGTCAACCATTTTCGGCCCTGGAACCTGCTCATCAAATCTTGTATTGGCTCAGGCCTTTCGGCGTCCCATTCTAACCTGTTGTTTAACACACGGGCATCTAGGCACAATCGTATGGTCCCATCTCGTTTGTTTACAACAGTGAGGGGATTAGTATGTGGCGCTGCTGCCCTGGATATGATACCCATTTCCTCCCACGTCTGGATAACTTCTCTAGCAGCTTCTCTATATTTGTGCGGTATAGGATAAGTTCTTGCACGCAGCGGCGTAGTGTCATTTATTCGGAATCGGTGCACGATCCCCTTTGCCTTTCCCGGTCGAAATGAGAATACCTCGAGGTTCCGCAGAAGCAGGTTGTTAATCCTTTTGGCCTGGACGTCCGTCAGTGTCTTGGCGTCACGGATTTTTCTAAGGAGCGCGTCAACTACGAGATTTCTTTCGTCTATCAGGGCTGTAATCTTCGTTTGCTCTATGATATGAGCGTCTGTCATTTGCCTAGGTTTTGGAGCGACTGATTCATCAAGCTGATCTGACTTCTCCGGCATAACAGTGATGCGAACGGCAGCCTGTGCTGAGCTCCATCTCAACTCTACGTCTGTCAGGTTAGAAACGGTGCGTGATTTCCAATTAATTATCACACCCTTTTCCGCCAGGATGTCGCATCCTATTATCACGTCCACGCTCAAACCTTTGATAATCAACGCTGAAATCACTATTATCTGCCCTTCAATATTTAACGACAAAAGTATCTCCCTATTGCACCTCCTTTCCTTCGCCCAAACGCGGGAACTAGATGTACTTCTCTTGTTGATATTATATCAAGTTGTCTTTCATTCGTCTGCATTCTTCGGATTAAATGTTCTGCAATGGCAGTAACATCGCTCCCTGAATCAAGGAGTACCGAGCAAGGCATGTCGAAGATGTTAGCTTTCAATCGAGGGCACTTGTCCATTGCCTCCGGTTTAGAGTCTGATGGTCTTCCAATATCATCATTTATTTCCAACCCCCCTTCCTTCCAATACTTCAGACTCGTCACCATATTCGGCCTATTTGTTTTAGTAGGTGTGCCCTCTAGATCTTGTCAAACGGAATTCCCAGCGCTTGACAATTCCGCGCGTTCGGGCGTCGCCTCTACATCTCTTCCCGAGCTTTCTGCAACCTCCATCCCTTCTTGCAGCTCACGTTTCGTCAAAGTTCTCACTGGAATTTCCTTCCTCTGATGCTGGCGGCTGTCATTGTAAGAGTCGTTTTGCTGGTTGAAGTTTTCCTCGCCATGGTCGCTGATTCCTTTCGGCAAACCAGGGCTTCCCTTGTCCCGAAGATTTTCTTTCGCCGTGACAGTTATTTTCGTGTTTCGTCACGTCTTCTTGTCGCCCTTTCGTCTTTTCATCAAAATCTGCCATCTCCAATGTGCTAAGCAACTGTTGGATTGTAGTAACGTGCACCGGATTCAATAGATTCCGTACATATCTTGGAAAATGTGATCGCAAGACATAACATATTTCTGCCTCCGGCATCGGCTGATCCAGGTATCGCGACAACGCGATTAACTCCGAAGCATATGTTGCCATGGATTCAGAGCCTTTGGGTGGATACTTGCCATGGTATAGTCTGCTTTTTAGTTGCGACTGTGCGTTTTGTCCCCAATAGGTTTTCAGAAATGTAGCCTTAAATTCCGCGTACACAGTATCTTCTGAACAGGTTACATCTAGCCAAGCCCGTTCGCCGGCCCCAAAACATTGCTGAACAAGTAACATTTTCAAATGTTCTGGTATATTCTTGATCCTGATGTAGGAGTCTAGTTTTCTGAGAAAATGCCTTTGGGTTTATGCCATTCTTGACCTCAAACATTGGCAACGGCAATTCTATGGTGCCACATGCCAAGTTATTTGCACCAACATCATTCATTCGCGTAGTCCGTGCTGCTTCTCCCGAGCCCACGGATGCCACTTCCTCTCGGAACCCTTCCAACTTTTGTTCTACATTTCTTGATAATTCTTGATGAACTTGTCGTAGATCCTCTATTGCCGAGTTGCACCCAGTGACATTTACTTGCAGTTCACCTACACGAGCTTCTACTAGCGCAAGCTTTGTGTTGGTGGCTTGCGTGCTTGACTCAAAATCTTCAGTAAGTTTTTAGTTTGCTCCTGCGTCTCTTCCAATCGTTTAGTGACGCTGTCTTGCGTACTACGCAAGTTCTTGACTTCAGTATCCAACATTCCAGCTGTGTGCTGCAATTGCCTGATTTCTTCCTTAATTGACTCAGTGCAATTACCAATTTCCTGAGTTATAACTTTGCGAAATTCAGTTTGCGTCTCAGTAAGCCTACGGTTCAATTTCTCCCCTTGTGAATGGATGTTTGCACTTAATTGTTTTAACAAATCCATCACCATCGCCAAATTTGCCTGTTCAGGTTCGGTATCGTCCACATGTACACGCGTATCATCTAGAGGAGGTGCAGATACCATGCTACCTTGGTTTTCGCAACTGGCATGTGGGATATCTGGATCTAACTCTGCACTTTCGCAAGTCTCAACCAACTTATTCATTTTATCCATTCCGACGTTTCTACTCCTTAACCGCATGTGCAAGAATAATTAAACAAGAAATTTTACTATGACAATTATCAGTATGGAAACAACGCAGAAGATAAACTCTGGACCAGAACGCCTAATGTACTACTACTCTGGAAGTGAAAACATCACCAAATTCTACAACATGCATATAACTACAATATGGAACAAACAAGACATATATTCATTCATTCTGCCATCGATACGGGACGATATCACCGGATATGCCATATGAAATTATTAACATGACCGTGTTCTTCACAATTAACGTTTGGGATAAAATTTTGGAAATTGGAATTATTAAATTACTTGAATTATCAATTATTAAATCTCAACTGATTTAATTATTAATTATCGTTAATTATTAATTATCGGGCCCCACGTGATAAGCGCCAAATGAAGTGTCACGCTGATTGCGGCACCAGGAAAAGATAGTTAATTTTATTTATTGGAATTTTATTATTTAATATTTAATGAGAAGATGTGAATTGATCAGCAAGGCACCAATTTAAATTAATATTTATTGGATCACGTACATGGATTGATTAATTAATTAAATGTGATTCAGAGATGTGATTTCTTATTATAAACTGTCCGGCATATATTGTTGTTCGTCAGGGTCGTTACTGGGCTAGTGGACGCGGTAGGTGGACGCACGCAATACACACAATACCGTATGGTTTCTCCTGCGACGGCAGCTGCGGTCAGGTCTGTGGTGGCGCTTCTTGTTGGGCGCACGGTCGACGCTGCACAGACGTAAAGTGGCCCCTCAAGCAGCTAGGACGCAGTCTGGCGTCGAACCTGCTCCCTGGAGATACGGACTGGAAGGCTCTTCCAGCAGAAGCACGCACTCACACTTTCACTCGCGTCTTATATTCCAACGTCCGGCCGCGTACCGCCACGAGGTGCCCACCTGTGTGGCCTCCAAGCGAGTGTCCCCACCCCATCCGCTTAGCGGACCAGCGGATTCGGGGAAATACGAGGGGTTGCCACATTCCTGTGGGCGACAGCTACCTGCCTGCATCTAGCTGCAGCCCTCACTAATCCGTTGGCAAACATAGGTTGCTACAACTTCACACGTATGTACTGTGTCAGTACAGTATGATGCACAAATTCGCAGCACAGATTGGAGTGGGTTGATCTCTGCACATCTTCTTGTTGTGGGAATAAATGAAACAAGCTCACAACCCTTTCGGTATCTTTAAGATCATCAGTTAGATCGCTTTCAATGGGAATCATGCATCACGATATACAAGCAGGTGTAAAGTGCGCTCAATGCAATGCACCCGTTTCCAAGTGCGGTTTATACAAACTTTAAGAAAGACTAGATTTTGTTTTTCTCTTGCATAGGCTCTGTGCAGTAGACTGTAATATATATATTTTTTAAATTACTCCTACCTTAATTATGCTACTAACAGTAGCAAAAGTGACTAATAACTATTAAATATTTCTACACTACTCCGATTACAGCTAGATAAAATGTCCTCAGACTGGGTTGGATCCCATTTTTAAGCCTGTTTAATATCTAAGAAAGAAAAAGATTATTTGAGCGCAAGGCTGTAGATAAGAGAGCAACAGATCCTAAAGAATTATTTAAAATTATCGTGCTTTAGTCTATAGGCTATGCAATTGAGAATGCTTTGGTTACTGGATGCACAACTATTCAAATTTAATAACTTGTGCTCATTCTTATTCAATTACTGAAGTCCGAATTGGAAAAAACCTGTGAAGGTTTAGAAGTAAGTTTAACTGATGGAGAAAAATTTAATTTATCTGTGTGTCAATTACTTGAGGAACTTTCAGCATGAAACCATTGTTTGCCAAGGAGCTTGAATAGGCAGAACCAATAAAAATTCTTCAACTTATGAAACAAAATGGTTGGCGGGATATATTTCCGAATGTGTAAAATAGTAGTAGAAGAAAGTTGAGACTTGTCTGTCTATTGACCTACCTCCATGAGATAGTACAGGGCCTCCTCGCCCAATTCGCCTGACTATTTATGCAGCTTGAGACCCACCTTCCGGCTATTTATTGTCATTAACCTCTCTTTCAGCTCAACCATCGTATCACTAACCTATATTTCACCAAAGATTTATTAACCTATTAATGATAATTGCCAACTTGCCTGCCCGAAAAACCTCAACCATAAGAAAGTACAAGGACCCCATCGCCCAATTCGTCTACCTCAGGTAATGACAGCTTTGATGGATATGTGAGTGGAGACTTTCCCGGCGTATCGATGCAACAAAATATTCTCGGGTGTCCAGCCGGATGGTGGTGTAAAAACATGACGTTTCGACAGCTGACTCTGCTGGAGGTAGAGACAGTCAGCTGATAACAACTACAGATACCTGATGAAGACTCTGCTGTCGAGGCAGAGACAGTCAGCTGAGAACTACAGATACCTGATGAAGACAGCAGAGTCAGCTATCGAAACTTTGTGTTTTTACACCACCATCCGGCTGGACTCCCGAGAAGATTTTGTTTCAGCTTTGATGGATGATAGCCATGACTCCTGTACTCCCTCCCCTCCCCCTCCCCCAGGACTAACCTAACTTAGACTAGCACTGTTATGTATGTTGAGACTTGTCTGAGCTCACTCCCCTATCCATAAGATAGTACAGGGAGCAAATTCGGCATGCTATTTACTGACATTAACCTCTCTTTCAACTCGACTATCGTATTACTAACCTATATTTCATTACGAGTTCACGAGATAATTGAGTGTTAGTTTTAGCTAATTCTGTACAGATCTCAGCCAAGCCGCGTGCTCCTGTTCGAGTAAGCCTCGCCGTGTAGGAATGAGTGGAGCGGCGTTTGGGGAGAACAGTTAGGTAGCCCACCTCCCACAGAGCAAGGTTCGCGCTTGTTAAGGAGCCTTTTAAAAGCTTGGCGACAATGCCCAACAGTTGTCAAAAAATCATTACTTTAATTGCTACTATATCCTTTAACATACAACTGATTTTCATAAACCACTAGCTATGCCCGGCATGCGTTGCAGTGCCTAAGTTTCGATCTAAGTGGGTACACATACGCAAGGCATACACACCTACATGCAAAAATAAATTAAGTTCTATTGCATTTGGGCATAAATTAAATTGGAAATAAATTTGTTGTAGTTCTTTGAGATATACATTATTTATGGTCTTTTCCTCTTGCAGGGTGGATGTGCAAAGTACCTCCAGATTTGGATAAAAACGGTAGCTTTGTATAAAAGATATAAGTAGAACTAAGAGGATTTTTAAAGGGTTGCGTATCTGTTTTAATGGATGCGTATGTAAAGTTCCGTCAATATCCGATAAATACTGTAGTTATCTATAAAGAACGTTTTCACAAATTAAGTGGGACAGGTACATTAGGAGATTGCGTCCTTGCAAACTAAATCAGACCTCTTTTTTCGTTTGTTTTAAAGTATTCATGTGCAAAGTTCCGTCTAAATCGTATAAAACCTGTGGGTATGTTTAAGAAACACTGGAAAAAGTTAAAGGATTTGGGGAAAATGGAGAGTTTAGCTGGTTTTTCAAACCAAATATAGAAAGTATTTTCTCCTTGTTTTAATGTGTATATATACAAAGTTCCATCGAAATCGGATATGAACTGTTAGTTTCTATAAAGAACATTGTAAATTAAGAGAGAAGGTGATAAAAGGGGAGAGCGGTGGGTTTTTGGCAATCAAAACCAAACAATATTTTTCTGTTTGTTTTAAAGTATAAGTGTGCAAACTTCATTCAAAATCGGATAAAAACTGTAGCTTTGTATACAGATAATACATATACAATAATCAAGGGGGTGAAAAAGGGGAGGGGATTTGGATTTTGTAAAACTAATGTGTATTTTTCTTTTTGTTTTAAAGTATAGGTATACCAAGTTCCATCGAAATCTGGTCAAAGTAAGGGGTGTAAACGGGGAAAGGGCGTGGCTTTTGGATTTTTTATGTGTTCACAAACCTCCATGGAAAAATACATATATGTGCTAACTTTCAAAGTGTTCGGTCAAACAATATCGATTGCAGCTTTGTTTAAGAAATATTAACAAATATTAAGGGGGTGGAAAGGGGAAGAAGGGTTAGTTTCTGTTAACCAAATGTAGACAGTATTTTTCTTTTTGTTTTTAAGTGTACGAATAGAAAGTTCCATCGAAAACGGATAAAACTGTGGATTTCTATAAAGATCATTGGAGGTTAAAAGGGGAGGTGGTAAAATGGGAGAGGATTGGCCTTTGACAAACCAAGCGTAGACAGTATTTTTCTGTTTGTTTTAAAGTATACATTTGCAAATTTCCATAGAAATTGATAAATACGGTAGGTTTGTATAAAGAACATTTTAAAATTTAAGGGAGTGCAATGGGAAAGAAGGATTGCGTTTTTGAGGAATATACGAAGGCAGTATTTTTCTAATTGTTTTAAACCATGCGTGTGCAAATTTATATCGAAATCGGATAAAAATATGTGTGGGTTTTCTTAAATTAGGGGGACGTAAGGGGAACCGGGGTTACGTTTTTTAAAACCATATCCAGGCAATATTTTTCAATTTCTTTTAAAGTATAAGTGTGCAAATTTCTATCGAAATCGATAAAATATGTGGGTTTGTTTCAATTATGGGGTATAAAGGGGAAGAGGGGTGATTTTTTTTTTTGTCAGGTACCTTCGCAGACGCGTACTCAACAACTCACCAAAGTTTCATTGTAATCAGGTAAAATCTGTTGGTTTCAATAAAAACCATTGGAAATTAAGAGGGGAGGGGGTAAAATGGGACAGGGATGGGCTTTGGCAAATCAAATGTAGACAGTATTTTTCTGTTTGTTTTAAGGTATATGAAGTGAACTACACTTAATGGTTCCTTGAGGTTTATTACTATGTACACAAAACACTGGTAAACAATAACAAATGTGGTACAGTTAGCGGATGACCGTCGAGAAATTTAGCCTGGTCCTGATCCGGGGTAGAGAGAGACGGCTTCTACTTCTCGCGAACTTCCGGTGGTCTTCTGTAGTTGAAGCTGGTTCCGCGGTCAGGCCGGAACTGGCGGTGGAGCGGCCGGCTACGCTTATATAGGCGGCCTGGCGCAGGAATTCCGTTGTGTGGTAGTACGGCGACCTCTGTAAGAAATAGTCCCACTTAGCTTCTAGATGATTCTATTTGTTTTCCTGGTTTGTTTTGATGTCTCTGCGCCTGTTTGGAGTCGTATATGTATCCCGGCGTGCAGGCGCGTTGTGTGTGAGGTCTGCCTGGCAGGGGCCTTTACTGGCAGACTGAACATACCTCCCTCCCGGGGGGGGAGGGGGGGAAGCGATGTCTGCGACGTCTGCGAGGTCGTCTGCCGCGGCGCCCTGGAGCAGACTATGAAGGCTACCTCCAGGGGAGTACGGAGCTGTTCCCCTGGCGATGCGATGCCGACCTGCGTCGTGGTGCAGGTTGTGGTGGAGGTACTTGTGGAGCTAACGGCATCGGTTCGTCGGCGTCGATGGCCGGGGGCTGTACGGGGGGCGCTGAAGATGGTCCCCGCAGGTGGTCGAGAGGCTGCGGCTGAAGGGTGTCGGAGCGACCGACAGGTTGTGGCGTCGTTGGTGGCGCTGTAACTGTCCCTGAGCAACGGTTAGACGGCAGGAGTGGTGGAGGTGGCAGGGAAGGAGAGGAAGAAGTGGATGGCCGTGCCGTGGTGGAAGAGGACGGTGCCGTGGGGTAGCGGGGACGTAGTTGGTTTCGATGGCGTCGCACTATCCGGCCATCCAGGCTGACGTCGAACAGTTGGCGGCCCCGGGGCCGCTGGATGACCCCCGGAAGCCAACCGGCCCGGGAGCCAAACCCGCGGGCCCAGACTAGGGAGCCCGGGGTGAAACGGAATGGGCCCGAAGGTACCTGTACTTTGGGCGGGGGTAAGAGGAGATGGAGGAGAGTGCGAGGTTGGCGGCCATGTAGCAATTCCGCCGGGCTTTTGGCCCCCACTGGAGTGGTTCGATAGGAACTGAGGAAGAGTGTCAATGCCTCTTCGAGTTTGTGACTTGTGGTGTATTTGGTCATTTGGGTTTTGAATGTTCTGACTAGCCGTTCCGCCTCCCCGTTAGATTGGGGGTGGAAGGGCGGGGTGAGGAGGTGTTGGATATTGTTGGCGGTACAGAAGGATAGGAATTCCCGACTTCGAAATTGCGGTCCGTTATCTGTGACGATAGCGTATGGTAATCCTTCGATGGAAAAGATCTTCGTGAGGGCTGAAATGGTGACCTCTGTGGTGATTGTGGAGCAACGGACGACATATGGGAAGTGGGAAAAGGCATCCGTCACTAGGAGCCACTGGTGGCCTAGGAATGGGCCAGCGAAGTCGAGGTGAATGCGTTCCCAGGGTCCGGACGGTGCCGGCCAGGAAAGGAACTTTTGAGGGGGGCGGGGCAGTTGTTGGGCACAGATGGTACAGCGCCGCACCATCTTCGTGACATCCGTGGTAAGGCCGATCCAGAATACATGGCGTCTGGCAAGGGATTTGGTGCGGGCAATTCCCCAGTGTCCTTGGTGGAGAGTTTGGAGGATTGTCGGTTGTAGGGATCTCGGAACGACGACCCTCGGGGTGGAATTTGGTTCTGTGCGGAGGAGCACTCCCTCTACTACTGAGAGCTGGTGGCGGATGGAGTAGTAGAACTTGAGGTCTTGATGATGGCGTGGAGGGGAACGTGTTTGCCACCCGTGTTGGATGTGGTGTCGGATGACACGGAGGAGGGGGTCCTCCCCTGTGGCTGCCGCGACTTTTGAGGCCGTGACTGGAAATGTCTTCAGTGCTTCTTGTATGTCATCGTCGATCTGGAACACCAGAAGTTCCGACTTGTCGAAGGCAAGGTCTGGTCCCTGCGGTAGTCTGGATAAGGCGTCTGCATTGGCATGCCTGGAGGTGGTACGGAAATGCATGGTATATCTGAACTGGGACAGGAATAGTGCCCAACGCTGGATGCGGTGGGATGTTTTGGTAGGCAGACGTGTGGACGGATCAAATAGTGATAGGAGTGGCTTGTGGTCGGTAATGAGATGAAAAGAAATCCCATATAAAAGGGAATAGAATTTGGAGCAGGCAAAAACAATAGCTAGCGCCTCTTTCTCGATTTGAGAATATTTAAGCTGAGCAGCCGATAGGGCTTTGGAGATGTAGGCTACGGGGCGTTCCGTGCCATCTGGTAATTTATGAGACAGAACTGCCCCCACACCGTAATCGGATGCATCTGTGGCAAGTATCAAGGGGAGGTTTGGAGTGTATGGCATGAGGCATGCTGCGGACTTGAGCTGCTGTTTAAGGGTGTGGAATGCGGTCTCGCAAGCTGGGGTCCAACGGAACGGGACATTCTTGCGACAGAGGTGGTACAGGGGTGCTGCCACTTGTGCTGCTGAGGGTATAAATTTTCTGTAGTATGAAATCTTGCCTAAAAAAGATTTCAACTGATGTAGATCCTGAGGCCGAGGTAAGTTGGAAATAGCGTCCACATAGGAAAATGCTGGGGAGATGCCTTCCTGAGCGATGATGTGACCCAGGTAGGAAATGGATTGTTGAAAAAATTGACACTTGGAAAGGTTGCATTTTAATCCTGCTGCACGGAGGCGGAGGAAGAGTAGGCGGAGGTTGGTCATGTGTTCGGCAGCGGAGGGTCCCGTGACGACTATGTCGTCGAGATAGTTGATGCATCCCGGAATATCCTGGAGAAGTTGTTCGAGATACCGTTGAAAAATCGCTGGAGCACTGGCCAAGCCGAACATGAGCCGGTTGAGTTGGAAGAGGCCAGAGGGAGTGTTGATGACTGTGTATTGTCGGGACTGGATATCCAAAGGGATTTGAAGGTATGCTTCTGCCAGGTCAATTTTTGTAAAGTAGGTACCTCCTGCTAGTTTACGGAAGAGGTCGTCCGGTCTCGGAAGTGGATAGTCGTCTACCAGCAGATGCGGGTTGACGGTGGTCTTAAAGTCACCACAGAGACGTAAGCGGCGTCCTGGCTTCTGAACTATGACCAACGGCGTGGCCCAGGGGCTGAACCGCACCGGCTGGAGGATCCCTTCGTCTTGGAGACGTTGAAGTTCTTCCTGAAGTGGTTGTTGAAGCGCTACGGGTACCTGGCGTGCCCGGAAGTATCGAGGCCGTACGTCCGGCCGGAGTTGGAGTGATGCTTCGAAGTCCTTTGCACAGCCGACGCCTGGTGAGAACAGGTCCTGAAACTCGGTGCAAAGGGCGTCCACTTCAGGAAAAGGAACATGCTGAGATACGAGGTGTATGTTAT
Organism: Vandiemenella viatica; assembly: GCA_031002005.1. Lineage (NCBI taxonomy): Eukaryota > Metazoa > Arthropoda > Insecta > Orthoptera > Morabidae > Vandiemenella > Vandiemenella viatica. The sequence goes on along the minus strand of JARYHS010013631.1, from coordinate 19,015,087 downwards.
CCTCAATTGAAAATCCGAATAAGCGGAAAGCGTCCAGTCCAAATAAGTCTGCTGTGAGAGAACTGTTAACTACTAAAAAGGGGACTGAACGATGTACAGACTTATACATGACGTTTGCTGTGAACTGTCCCAGGAGTGCTATTTCCTGTTTGTTGTATGTCAGGAGGCGCTTGGGGGCCGGCGAGAGGGGGGGCGAGCCAATTTGCACATAAGTAGTATAATTAAGCAATGAGACTGCTGCTCCTGTGTCGACTTGTAGGCGCAGGGGCTTGCCATTGACCGTAACGTCAATAAAAAGTTTGGATGCTGTGGAAGTGTCTACCTGATTGATATCCATAGGTGCGCCGCTCAACCTGTCTTGGTAAGACCCTGGGCGGCGAGAGCCGGGATTGGCATTGGTGGTGTTGGTGCGGCAGACGGACGCCAGGTGTCCTTCCTTGCCGCAACGTGAGCATTCAGCCCAACGATCCGGACAATTTTCCCTCTCATGTGCTGAATAACAGGCGGGGCAGGAGGGTAGGCGGAGCGGGCTGCGGCGTCGGCGCTGCGGGATCCGCTGCTGCTGCCGAGACTTGGTGCCCCTGCCGGAACGGGCCGGTTCGATGTCCTTCTGAGGAAGCGGTCCCCGGTTGTGGTGTCGGGAGGAGCGCGACTGGGAGCTCTGGATGGCGGCGACGTCCTGTGTGTCCTCTACGTCGGTTCGGATTGCGGCCACATCCGCCCAGGACTCCAGGCGGCGATCTGCGGCCGTAGATATTTCGAATTTGTAGGCAAGTTCGATGACCTGCTCCAGGGATGGGTCCTCTAACTTGAGGGCGTCATGCCGGAGTGCGGCATCTGGTGCAGCCTGTATGATGTGATCACGCACCATGTCGTCGGCGTAGGATTCGTGGGAACAACGAGTTTGAAACTTACATTTTCTGCTAAGGCCTTGGAGTTCGGCCGCCCACTGGCGATACGTCTGATCGGGCTTCTTCCGGCATTGATAGAATTCGACGCGGGCCGCGACGACATGGTACCGGCGTCTGTAGTATGCATTCAGTGTCGTACAGATGGTCGTGAAGGTGAGGGTGTCGGGGTCTTGTGGCTGAAGTTTGGTGAGCAAGACATACATCTTTGATTGGTTCCAGGAAAGGAAATATGCACGCTGGTCTTCTTCTTTGGATATGTGATGAATTGCGAAGTGTTGTTTTATGCGCTTCTCGTAGGTCTCCCATTCTTCGACGTCGTCGTTGAATGCTGGGAACGGAGGCGGGGCCGTGGGTTGGCGGAGATTCCTGACTTCCGCAATCAGTTGTCTCTGAGATTCGAAGAACTGATGTAGAAGTCCTTGGAGGAACTGTTGCCATTCCGTAGGTGCTGCTGGCGTAGCCATGATGGTCGAGAGTTCTTATCCCAACCTTGTCGCCACTGAAGTGAACTACACTTAATGGTTCCTTGAGGTTTATTACTATGTACACAAAACACTGGTAAACAATAACAAATGTGGTACAGTTAGCGGATGACCGTCGAGAAATTTAGCCTGGTCCTGATCCGGGGTAGAGAGAGACGGCTTCTACTTCTCGCGAACTTCCGGTGGTCTTCTGTAGTTGAAGCTGGTTCCGCGGTCAGGCCGGAACTGGCGGTGGAGCGGCCGGCTACGCTTATATAGGCGGCCTGGCGCAGGAATTCCGTTGTGTGGTAGTACGGCGACCTCTGTAAGAAATAGTCCCACTTAGCTTCTAGATGATTCTATTTGTTTTCCTGGTTTGTTTTGATGTCTCTGCGCCTGTTTGGAGTCGTATATGTATCCCGGCGTGCAGGCGCGTTGTGTGTGAGGTCTGCCTGGCAGGGGCCTTTACTGGCAGACTGAACAGTATACATATGCAAAGTTCCTTCAAAATCGGGTAAAAACGTAGCTTTATATAAAGTACACTGCAATTTGCAGACGCGCACTTGACAACTCACCAAAGTTTCACCGTAATCGGATGAACGGTTTAGGAGAGCATTGAGGACAAACAGACAGACAGACAAACATTGATTTTCATACATAAAGATATATGTTCGATAACCGTAACTTTCGCAAAGACTCGGTAATTCATGCCACTCTGAATTCAGCATTTCCCATGCAACTGGCAGCGTCGTATTTCTTTATATGTAGCTTTACTGAAGTCCATTTTTTATTTCCAAAATGTACTGTGCCTCTAATACAGTCTTAGAAAGTTTGAGTTTGTGTGAATGGTTAAACTTTATCCCCAAATGCCGAGCACGGCGAAACGCGGCGTTTTTGTGCCAAGGAGAAGGGCGGTCGACTGAGCCTACAATGCCTATCAACTCCAAGAGAGGACGACCACCATCACTAATTCACAATGAACGCAAGCATTTCACGTCGCATTTAGACCGACACTTTTATAGCAGCAAAAATTCGGTTATGGGTGCTAAAACTTTATCTAGCTGATTGCTTCTCCTGATTTTGATTCTGGAATTGAGTAGTGGGGTACTAGATCTTACATTCTATGTACAACAATTTTTATTTCTGTACTCATGTTTTTACAGAGAATATCACTCAAGAACTTACAAACTAAGGTTCTGTTCGTGCGTTTGCCTGGAGTAATCTTGGGAAACCATAGAAGACCGAAATGTGTTTGTATGATACATTTCCGAATACTTGCTAATTAAGTTGGTTGTACTCGAGTCAAATTTCTCCTGTTATTTTGTATTCTTTTAATCGTCTAAATTGCAGTAACTTGTAGCATAAAATGGATACCTTACTCTTACAGCCGATGTACAACAATGATTTTTTTCTGTACTCCTGTTTTACAGAACATTTCAATCAAGAACCTACAAACTAAGGTACCATTCCTGCATTCACCCGGAGTAATCTCGGAAAACTTTAGAAAACCGATGGTGGAACACCGAATGGAAGGGAAATATCACTGTAAAGCGGAGAGCCAGTGGTTCATACCATCAAACTTGTCTACATCAATATCACTTGAGA
>JARYHS010013631.1:18988325-19011110 GCA_031002005.1 Vandiemenella viatica | reverse complement strand
GGTGGGTGCTGCTGGTGTCAGAGAATTGGTAGTTGTCCAACGTCACTTTTAGATGATCGTGGCGATCTAGTTTTGTCACTTTCGTCATAATAATCGCTTCCGCTGATACTCTTATTTTCTCTTTTAAGCAATAGTCCCTGAAAATAATGATACAAAATTCACTTCGTTTGATTAAAATTTAATTATTTGAATAGACTTTAATTAAATTTTGTTATGATTGTGACAGTTATCATCAAACGCACCAGCTTTGCCAACAAAAGTATCTCTGTCCCCTTTGCAGTTTATAAGCAATTCAGTAGGGAGACAAGGGGTTTTGTCTGACAAAACAGGGTTGTCATTACCCACCACGCCTCCCATTGTTATGCTAACTAGGCAAGCACAGTTCACTCTACCAGTGGTATCCCTCTTGGAGTCCAACCTTTCTACTTTTTTCCCTCTTAACATATATAACCTATTTTAGTCCAGCTAACGTTTATCAACCTATTTTACAACGGAGCTTTGGTTAGCTTATTAACGATTATTGCTACGCCCCAACATCACTTACAGAATCATATTCACCGGCATTTAATACGTAACATTATAATCAAATTCAGTCTTAATTAACCATGTAATAGACCTGTCATTAAAAATCCTGATATGGCCATATATCATGTTATTATACTGATTTTTACTGTAAAAAATAATAACATGTTATTAAACCTCAGAAAATGATTAAAACCTGTTAGCGCCTCGCAGAATGATATTCACTAATAGTTAATATATAATGCAGTCTTAATTCAATACAGAAAGTAGAAAATTCACTCTAATCATTCTAATACTCTGTATTATGATCTCATTACTACTTTTAAAAATATTTCCGTTATAACTATGGAGCAAAACATTTATGTGTTTGGCCCCAGTCTCATTGAGAACAACGTTACTCCTCAAGATAAAAAGTATATCCTGCATGTTAACTGATGATATATGCCATTGCTATGTGAAATTTCGTTGAAATGTATTCCATTTGGTTCTCAATGCTGCGGGCGTCTCACAAACTACACATCAGCATGTATAAATGACTTCAAAATACAGATGTAGACACTTCATCACAGTCTTTGTATGTCCTGACTAGAACCATGACATGGAGTTATAATGAGAATAGTAAAAAGATAATAATCCAAATTCATGGGGGAAGCCAATTCGGAAAGCTAAGGTATATCAACAACTTGAATGCTCTTTAAAAAAAAAAAAATACTTTCACGTTAATTCTACAACGGTACAAAATATACTGATACATTAGGAGAATGTATCTGCGGTGAAACAGTGTTTCCCAGACGCTGTGGAAAGTTCTCTGTCTAGCCCACACACGATAATGTATAAAACCAGTGACAACTATCAACCAATAAGTTTACACGACATTTTCAAAATATCATTACGACGTAGATAGCAACAGAAACTGAAAGTTCACCCTCTCACTTTAAAGCGGCAACTTTCTTGGCTCGAATAAAATTAGAGCGAGTCGTTAATATGTCCGTCTTGAAAACTCAAGTTCCGGTATTGGCACGTTAAATTATTACATAATACTCCGGCAAAGCTCACTTTGTGTAAGTTGTGGTCACTATGGACATCATTTAATTCGGATTTCCACGTTAAACACTAGGTCCAACCACGAGTGGGGTAGAATGTGGGTCGCAATCATACCTAAGACTACAGGAAGTTACTTACCCAAAAGCTTAGGGGAAACATCGATTTCAGATGTTCGTCAGACTTTCTGTTATCTGGGAAATTGAGGAAAGCTTCAGGCCTGAACGATAGGTGATGCGTTACTGTTGATGTCGTATAAGGTAATTTAAAAGTTGTTATAGAGAATTCTTCACTCAAAGTTCAGTAGTGTTCTTTTTTATGAAAAATTAGTAATATTTTCTCTGACATGCTTCCTTACATCACGTTTAGATCACATTTTTTCCTTATTGGTCAAGTCACTACATAAAACTTCCAATTTAATTGCCCGTAGGTTTTTTCAATAATCCAGCATTGTTTTAAATTACAGTTTTGTTGCAAAACATACTACCACAATGAGGGGCAGCATAAGAAATATTAGCCCGCAACTGAAAATTCTGTTTTTCAGCGTAACTAGCACCAATATTGCATACCAAATCGATGAGTTTGCTTGTCAAAAAACACATTATACTTTTAAAATACTCATGTACATCATACAGTTATGCAGGTCATATATGTTTGTTTTTTGATTCACCTGATATGATTCCTCTTAGAATAAAGTGTTTTGGTTTAACTAGGATTAACATCCACAGGTGTATCACAAAACGATTGATGTCGTTAAGCCGTTCACGATTAGGAGTTATTAAGCGTTGAAGTGACAAGATAAATTGACGATAACATATGCGATTGTTTTATATATATATATATATATATATATATATATATATATATATATATATATATAATAGCCGTACGCGTGATTGTTTTCTCATATTTGTTAACATGGAAGCAGCTTGCACCCCACATAGGCTATAAGCAATTTTTCCTACAGTCAACATGGTTAAGACCGCTGAAATTTTCAATATCACCCACAGTCAAGGATCTGGCTTAATACACCTGACTCCTTATCAATAGAACAGAACAGAAAGAAGTTGGTACTGCTTTACATATGTTATAATTAGGGTTACGTAAATTTCGCAAATAAAAAAATTGAAATTTCGCATAAACAATTTAAAATCTAAAATTTCGCATTCATTCGCAAAAACTATATATATATATATATAAAAAAAGAACAAAAAAAAACATCTATTCCATGAAAACTAGTTAAGAGTAGTTGTTTCTACAAATTCTTCTTTGAGTCCTTACCTTCGCTCATTTATGACAACATTGTAGATTCTGAAATATCTTTCTGCATCTACTCTATTGACTGAGCTGTGGAAGTTTTGCGTATCTGCATTTTGTCGCTACTAAAACCTGTAAAATATCAATAGGCACTTCTTGCGTAGCAGAGGGTATACATGCAGAATAGGTGTGATTAGAAGGCTGTGATTTCACAGGGTATATAGTTCCTACCTGCCGCCTTAAGACAGCGCCACCAGCGCAACCAGGAAAAGAAAGTTGTAAGAGCCCGCGCATTTGAAATACAAATTCAAGACGCATCTCATAAATGGTCAATAAAATAACCACATTCTAAATCCCCACGTGGAACCATGTTTTATTAGTACCACAAGCGTACTTTAATGATATACGATGTATTTCAGTAAATTTAAACAGCCATATATACCGAATGTAATTTTCGTACTTATTCTGCAGTAGCGCCAAGCAGACGCAACTCGTACACGGTCAATAAAATCACCACCTTTTTAATTTTTAAGTGGAACCATGTTTTATTCGTATCACAAGTGTACTTTAATGATATACGATGTATTTCAGTAAATTTAAAAAGCCATATACATCGAATGCAATTTTCGCACTTATTCTGCAGTAGAGCCAAGCAGACGCGACTCATACACGGGGGTAGTTCACCTATACATCATATAATTCAGTCCTCTCCCGAATAATAAAGGGTGAGGGCTCCGTTGGTCTCAACTACTGTGTATTCCACAGAGAACAATAAGTTAGAGGTTGTGAGCTCTATTGATAAATAAAATGCTAGCATCGATTTTGGACTGCTGAATAGGTGTCAAATCAGAGGAACGCCGGAAACTCGCGAGATGTATCGACTTTTCTCGAGGGCCATCTGCAGCTCTATCCACTAAAAGGATTGCCTGGTGCTTTAGGTTATCTCTATGCGAACCAATGAACGATACTATAAATGTCATATGACCTAAAATTCTGTGAAATTTGTTTCTCACGACACCGAGTGCTGCTGAGGTGGACTGCCGTGGTGAGGATGGAAGGAGAATGATGGACAAACTGCAACAACGACGAACAGTTGGGGTCTGACGTTACCATCTTTTGAAGAGGGCAGCTGCCATATGATCACGAGTACCGGTCATTCAACGTAAGCGAACAGTATGGTACTGTCTGTGTTTCTATGCAAGCATTTACAGGCGACTGCTAGCTTGAATTGATGCCAATTCCTACTGCATCATTACTGCCTTCGCCAGTGCAAGACACCTAATCATAAATTGGTAATTTATACAGTGTTCGCACTTTTGATTCATTGAGTTCACTCCTTTGGTAAGGAGATTTACGCTATCCTATTCTCGAGCATTAACTGAGCCATCATTTTAAAGCCGAGAACATTAATAATGCTGAAAGCCGGACCATATCTTATATCACTTTCAATTACTTTATTTTGTGAATGTAAACTCTGACGCATTCTCTCGCCCTTTATTTCACGCTTCTTTAATAAGTGTATCTTAAGGTCATTTGCTAATCATCATTCTCTGTTTATAACAAGTTAATTTGATCGATCACCCCAAGGAATAGTTGAAATCACATATAATATTTTCAACAGATTATGTCTTGTCAGTGTGTAATGTTCTTTAAGACTTTTTTTGCCAGCTCAAAGTAAGACGGGGTATTGCACATTTTACATAAAACCTAGCGATGAAGCATATTTTCGCTATATTTACAATATTTTTCTGTAGTGTGCGTAGTTAATAAATAAAATCTTACGTTGTAGCCGGAAAAACCTACTAGCAACACAAGGCGACTGGCTGAAGAACTACGACTCACGTTTGGGAATATAAACAAACTGATTTAATCAACAAAGAAATCGTTTCTTGAGGCACATTCTCGTAAAAATGCCTATAAAAAAATTGCCAAATGTGTCTTTATCTCCGGAACCAGCGGTAACTCGTTGGGCGACGTGGGCTGAAGCTGTACCAAATGTTTTACAGTGAACTTTCGAGGCCATTAAAGGTGAAGTAAACGACTTCGATAGTGGAGAGGCTATGCCAGTTTGTCAGTACAAGGAAGCATTTATATACTAGTGTTAAAACTATAGCTGTGATTACCATTGATTTTTTCCTACATGCGAGTATTAAAAAGCTTGAAACTCAAGATTTGACGTTGGCTGAATATATTCAGTTAATGAATAAAATCCATATTGCCAGAGGTATTCCTATATATATTTAAATTGAAGTTTGAAAATATTTTGAGCAATAACCCAGGTTTTGAATCTTTGCGTCAAATTGATAGTTTTAGTAATGGGACGGGTTCTGGTACCAGCATATCGATCAGCTGATAGCAAAATCGAATTCACGACTAAATATTATAAGAATGGTGTCAGGTACTTGGTGGGGCTCCCACCCAAAAACGCTCCTAATACTTTACCGAACACTAATTAGATCGCTATTAGAATACGGTTCCATGTTTTACCAATATGCTAGAAAGGACGCCTTCAAAAAACTAGATAGACTTCAAGCAGCTTGCCTAAGAGCTTGTGTCGGGGGAACACGCTCAACGCCAATTAACGCCCTATTAGTGGCGGCATATACGACGATCATATCTTGAGGAAAAATTCATAATGGAAAAATTTGTACTTAATACCCACCCGCTCCACCATCGATTTGAAAGGATGCAAGCATTAACGAACAAAGGAAAGAGCCAACTCAACCTCCCGCTTCTAAATGCTTTCAAACTTTGGTCTAAATAAAAAGATAAATTAACTTCTTACGACATACACCCCATCTTTCAAGTACCATACGAACTCCGACTGGAAGAAATCCACATTCACTTTCTGGAAGAAGACACAAATCGCACCTTAAACCAGAAACTATATAGACTCCTCGCAGAGTTAGGGAAAAATAGTTACAATATACACAGACGGCCAGGGCCGGCGTTAGGGGGGAGGGGAAGCGGGTCAAATGTACCCGGGCCCGCCGGCTGATGAGGGCCCCGATACCGGCTGCAGAGGCTCCCAGGCCTCGAAGCCAAGAATCCGCCCATTATCGCCCGGCAAAGGTCGCCAATTTTACCCCGGGCCCGAAATTCCTAGCGCCGGCCCTGCAGAAGGCTCAAAGAATTCCGAGGAAAACAGAGTAGGAGCAGCTTTCTTCCGTCCCAACACTAATCATTCAGCTCAATTCTCGCTACATGAAGAAACATCTATTTTCACTATTCCGTCCAGCTGCCGCCAGCTGCCGCCGTAGAGGGCTTCATATTAGCTCGGGCTGGAACAAGAACCTTAGCCACGCCCACGGGCAGCCAACCGCCAGTTGGTTGCGGGCCTGGCTCATAGTAAGCCATCGCCGAAGCCACGCGGACTTGTATATAAGGAAGAGCGGCACCCGAACCATCTCAGTACCTGTGGGTCAGCCGACAATTACACATGTCTCATCACCTGAAGAAGACGGCAGAGCCAGCCGTCGAAATATTGTGTTTCCACAACACTATCCGGCGGTACACCCGTGAAGACTACATTGCAGTCATACGCCGGGAAAGTCTTCGTTCTTACATCTATTTTCACAGCTGAAGCGAAAGCCATACTGGAGGCGGTTAAGTATAGCCAAATGATCCAAGCGGACAAAAGCATCATATTAACGGACTCCATGAGTGTCTTAAAACGGCTACATAACAACACGTGGAATTATCACCTCCCAATGACAATCTTAGAAATTAGGAAACAAATAAAAAGCAGTAAAGAACGGGGAATCACTACCTACCTGCTATGGGTTCCAGCTCACAAAGGTATAAAATACAATGAACGAGTGGTTACTTTAGCAAAACAGGCCATCCTCAACGGATTTAAAGATGGTATGAACCTCCCGACGTCAGATATAATTCACACAATCAAAAAATGAGCAAAAGAAAAATGGCAAGAAGAATGGAGAACATCTCCAACCAACTATTCCACCTCAACCTTGGTTTTATAAATGGATCACAAGCAGACGACTAACAACAATGATTTCCAGGCTGCGGTTCAACCACGGAAGATTCCCCAGCTACCTCTATCGACTAGGTCTGAGAGAATCTCCTCTCTGTGACTGTTCAGATCAGACTATAGGAGACACCAACCACATTATATTTTCCAGTAGAAAATTTAAACAGGCCCAGGATACCATGATCAAGGATTTAGTCAACATAGGAATCCCTCTCCCTACCAACCTAACCCTTCTCCTAGTTAGTGATGACAAAGCAGTATACAACACCCTTATTAGATTCCTAAAAAATTGAAATATAGAAATCTAAGACCTCACCATCGGTAAATAAAAATCTCAATAAGCATAAAATGAATTGTATAAACGAGTACAACGATTCTGTTTTATTCCTTAAAGATTACACTACGAGTAGATAAGTATGACTTAAAATTGTCATCAGTATAATAAAAACTGTAAGTAGCCTAAGTACAACTATAATTAGTATAAGCAAGATTGTAAATAGTATAATCAAACCTGTAAATAACTAAGCATAATGAATTATCTTACAATTCACGGCTGTATGGTCATATAACCGAACGTGAACAAAAGAAAATAATAATTTAGACTCATGAATACCAATGTCGGTATTGCCTCACGTATACCTGCAAAATGACTTCAAAACGAATTGTATCAACTGCTACAGCGATTCGGCTTTATACCTGAAAGACTTTAATTACGTTAGTAAGTTCTATTTAAAATTGTAACCAATATAATCAAAATTGTAGGTAGCATAAGTATAACGATAATTAACAGATGCAACATAGTAATGAGTATAATCAAACATGTTATCAGTTAACGATAATGAATCATGTTACAAGTGATGGCTGTATGGTTACATAACCGAATGTCAATAAATAATAAAAAAAAACTTTTTCCAGAAACAATTGCTCCTAACATAGCAACCAATTTCAAATACCGCCCAGCAGTTACATCAGTGAATGTGGAACGGTCCATATCCACTTATAAAAATATTTTGAGAGATCGAAGAAACAATCTTACTATTGAATATTTGAAACAGTACCCGATTATTTCCGTTTAGAAAACTAATAATAATAATAATAATAATAATAATAATAATTGTTAATTATCGAAGTCATAAATAGGTTATGTTATTCAACTACTTACTAATTGCATGTTGTTTCTGAAATAATTTTTTTTAAATCACTATTTTTATGTTATATAATGTTACATATTTTGACACTTTCCATGCATATTTTAAGCATTTTTCATGCATATTTCTAGCTTTTTGTGTTGTATATAATCCGATTTCTACTTATAAATAACGAATAAATATGTGCTTATGACAGTTTCCAAAAAGTAATTATCACTTTTCTCCCTTTTTCCTTGGACTTCATAATTTCACTATTCGCAATTGATATAAAATTTAAATACGAAGACTGCAGTATAGTAATTAATTTCACAGTCAATAATGGTAGAATGGGTAGTCAAATTTATTAAACTCTTAACGAATAACTACAAACATAACAACTCCAGGACCAACCCGTCACATTATTTATAGACGTTGTCGTCACGGCTAGTGATACTGAGGGTCAAAACAGATCTTATATGCACAGACAACTTGTCAAAGATCTTCGGGTTGCGGGGCTGCTGTCTTCAGCATAATACTGTACTCTTCATAGAGCTCATTATTCTTGCACGTCCAAACGCTTTTTTTTACACCAAAAGAACTATTTTTTTGAAGTCGTCAGTCTTTCGACTGGTTTGATGCAATCCTCCATCCCTTCCTATCCTGTGCTAACCTCTTCATTTCTACATACCCCTTACAGCCCACGTCGTTAATTATCTGCTTCATATATTCTAATCTCTGTCTTCCTCTACAGTTTTTTTTTTTTTTTTCCAATGGCATTCGGCAACGGAGGCCATACAGCCAGCACAATGTGTATTTTTTCCAATGTATGGACGCCACAGGACGGACAAGACATTCACACAGACACACAACACTTAACATCCATGCCCGCGGCCGGATTCGAACCGGCGACCTTCGGCACGTGGAGCTAGCACTCTAGCCCCTACGCTACCGAGGCCGGCTCCTCTACAGTTCTTATCTTCGAGTGTTCCCTCCACTAACAAATTAACCAATCCAGCATGTCTCAAAATATTATGACCTACCAGCCTGACTCTTCTTTCTGTAAGCTTCTTCCACAAACTTCTTTTCTCACCCATCATTTCCAAAACTCGTTCATTTTTTACTTTGTTTGTCCACTTAATTTTCAGCATTCTTCCGTAGCACCACATTTCAAATGCTTCAATTTTCTATATTTCCGGTATTCCTAAAGTCCATGTTTCGCTACCATAAAGTGCTGTGCTCCACACAAAGAGTTTTAAAAAGTTCTTTTTAATTCCTAGATCAATATTTGAAACTAAAAGATTTCTCTTTTTCATGAAGGCTCTTTTTGCTAGTGCTATTCTGCTTTTAACATTATTACTGCTTCGGCCATCGGTTGTAATTTTACTTCCCAAGTAACAGAATTCTCTTACTTCTCCTATTGCATCCGATTCTATTTTTATATTTAATCCACTAGTTTTTGTATCATTTCTGCTACATTTCATCACTTTTGTCTTGCTTTGGTTTATATTCAGTCCAAAATTTTCTTTCAGTATTTTGTTCATGCCATTCGGTAACTCCTCAATACCCTCAGCCCTCTCTGCTAACAAGACAATGTCGTCAGCAAATCGTAGCATACTGATTTTTTCTCTCTGATAACTTATGCCAAATTGAAATTTTTTTTTGACTTTCTTCATTGCTTCTTCTACATACAAGTTCAATATTAACGGGGATAGACTACAACCTTGTCTCACACCCTTTTTAACTGATGCATGTCTCTCGTGATTCTCTACTTTTATTATAGCCACTTGATTCTTATATAGTTTATAGAGTATTCTTTTATCTCGATTCTTTAGAACTGACTTCTTTAAAATTTTGAACATCTTGTCCCACCTAACATTATCAAAAGCTTTTTGTAAATCAACAAATGCCATAAAAGTATCTTTTTTTTTTCTTGATCCGCCCTTCAAGTATTAATCTTAAAGACAGAATTGCTTCCCTTGTACCGCGATTTTTCCTAAACCCAAACTGATCTTCACCTGCTATTTCTTCTACTACCCTTTCCATCCTTCTGTATATTATTCTGGTCAATAATTTTGAAGCATGTGTTGTCAGACTAATGGTGAGATAATTCTCACATTTGTCGGCTTGTGCTTTCTTTGGAAGTGTGTAGATGATATTTTTATTAAAATCAGTAGAATTTCTCCTGTTTCATAACTTTTTGATATCAGCTTGAATAATCTTTCGATTCTTTCCTCTCCTAGGAATTTAAGAAGTTCTGCAGGGATCTCATCAATTCCAACTGCCTTATTTGCTTTCAAGTCATTCAGAGCTTTATTAAATTCTGTCCTCAAAACAGGATCTCCTAAGTCATCAGTGTCGACATCGCCTTCCTTTTCCATTACACTATTGTTCAAGTCGTCCCCAACATACAGTTTCTCAATGTATTCTTTCCATCGGTTAACTCTATCTTCTGAGCTTAAAAGAGGTTTCCCATCGGCTGCTTTAATGTTCATACCTCTTTTCTTCATTTCTCCAAAATTCTGTTTGATCTTTTTATATGCAACAGCTACTTTACCTATGACCATTTCCTTTTCTACTTCTTCACACTTTTCTTGTAGCCATTTTTCTTTTGCTATTTTACATTTCCTATTTATTTCTAAATTGCCTGTACTGCTCTCTTCCTGTTTCATCCTGAGCATTTTTGTACCTTCTCCTCTGATCCATCAGCTCCAAAATTTCTTCTGTGATCCAAGGTTTTCGGGTAGCTTGTTCCCTAAAGCCTAATGTTTCTTTACCAGCTTTAATTATTTCGGTCTTTAATGCATTCAATTCGTCCTCGGTTGAACTCCTTTCAGAGTTACTTCTTAGACCTAAATCTACCATATCTGCAATTTTTTCTCTTGTGCTAGATTGTTTCAGTTTATTCACTGCCAGTCTGTTCTGCTTATGCTGCTTCCTTATTCGCTTGAATTTCAGCTTGCACTTCATTACTATCAAATTATGGTCAGAGTCTATGTCTGCTCCATGGTACGCTTTACAGTCTAGAACTTGATTCCTGAATCGCTGTTTGACAATGATATAATCTAGCTGATATCTGCCTGTATCTCCAGGACGTTTCCAGGTGTATATTCTTCTTGCATGGTTCTTAAACAGTGCTCTGTGCGGCGATAAACGGACAATCGGAGCGCTGTCGAAATAATAATCGAAGGCGTGGCATTCTCATAGCTTCTGGCCTAAAACAGAAGAAGTGACTTCCCGCCGCGCGGAGGTCGAAGCGCTGGCCGCCTCAACATCACACGAGGCGGCGGTCAAGGCGACAGCCGCGCGGCGGGCGCCACGCGGACTCGCTATTTGTCGCGTATAGCTCAGTTGTTTGTGGAACAATGGATATAGAAGACGAGAATGTAATGCTTCTATAGTTGCTGTACCGAAGATGGAACAGGAGAAAAAAAATAAGCGCTATTGGATTCATTAAATACTATCAGAACCGAGTGAAAAGGTTTTTTTTATGTACTCTGTGGCCCCAATTGAAAAGGGATGAAGAAAAGTTTTTTTTTTAACTTTACGAGGATGTCTTAGTCCTCTTTCAATTAGTTGCTTACCCCTGTAAGACAAGAGCTGTTTAAAGAAACAACTATGATAAGAAGCAGCATTCCTCCAGAAGAAAGATTGGTTATTGCTTTAAGGTAAGAAGAAATCATTTATTTTATTATATCGTTCATATTATGGCAACTCTTCACATTTCTTGGAGCTAACCAACCGTTCCAACTGTATTTTAAGATTCAAAACTATAGATAATAATGCGATTAAGATTAAAGTATAGATAAAATTCATTGTTGGATCAATAGATAACAATTAAATTTCAATGTATAAAAGTACCGGTATAAAATCAGATCAGGAAGTTATTAGAAAAGTAAAAAAAAAAAAAAGTAATTAATTTTGAATTCTTTATTTATTTAGCACAATAAAAAACGACGACATCAGGGCTTCTGAATTCATTTTTCCCTGGTAAAATCAAAAATATGAGAACGATAGTCATAAATAATAGGATTGCCACATTCTTTGGAAAAGATCAGACACTCAGACTGTATATTACGGTTCAAAAGTACAGATTAAGTAAAAAGTTAAGATAAAGTTTCTGTGCTGGATCAATAGAAAAATATTAAATGTTGAGGTCTAAAAAGGTGTACTATTAAAATAATATGAAATTAGGAAATAATTTCTTGAAAAGTAAAAAATTAAATTCGAATTTTCATTGTGTGTGTTTAATGTAATGGCATATTGAGTGTTTTACATCTGAACACTAAAGTGTAAAGATACAAAAAGGAGAGAAAAATCAATTTCTGATTTATTTTCTTCAGTTGGCTGTGTCGCCGCGACGCCTCCACGCCGCGACTTCAAAACAGACGAGGCGGTGGCCGGGGCCGCGCGGCATCGTCTGTTTTGTCCCATTTAATTACATTTGACCATGCGTCGACTCGACCGCCGCGCGGCGCAAAACTCCTCGTCTGTTTTAGACCTTTGCCCCCGTTCGGAAAATTTCTAGATACGCTACGGTTCCCAAGTACATTTCTGAAGTGTTTGCATGTCAATCTCACCATTAATTTACCTACCACTTGGTCTATATTTATCGTCTCTATATATCAGAGTAGAGCCGCTCGATTCGTGACCGCTTGCTACAGTCCTTACAAAAACGTCACAAAACTGCTTAGTAGACTGGGCTGGGAGTCTCTGGTAGATAGAAGATGCACGTTTCGTTTAAACTTATTGGTAAACATGCGTACTCCCACTTTCACTTACGAGGGTAGTGAAATACGTCGTCCACCAAACGGAATGACAAGAAAGATAAGATTAGAGAAATAAGGTGCCGCACTGATTCTTATGAATTCTTTTTCCCCTCGTACCATTCGGGGTTGGAATGCATAACAAGAGATTAGCTTTGGTGCTGAGCACCCTCTGCCACCCACAATTTTGTGAATTGCAGAGTGTATATGTGGATGTAGATGTAGATCACTTCTCCTTTATTTGCTAGTACTACTTTCGCACATTTCCAGTCCTCTGGTAAGCAGCAAGTATCCAGACTCAACAGTGTATTTGACTACTTCTTGAAAATGGTTTTAAATTGTTTGTTGGTGCACTTTATTCACCGAGTGAAGAGATTTTTTGACGATAGTGCCGTATTTTTCGTAAAATCAAAAGCTAAAATTTAAAGAATTTAAAAGCCCGCCAAAACGCTCCTTTGATGCCTGGAGCGTGCAACGACAGTAGTGACTTCACACGTCTGTTAACGCTGCCGCTGGGAATGGAGCGTTTCCTATTACCCAAGTTTTCAATTTATATTGTTTGTTTTTATTGTTTGTTGCTGGTTCTTTCTTGTTATTAATAAAAGTTAGTTTTGAATATAAAATCGAAAAAATTTGTAAAAGCCTACAGCGGAAAATATTGAAAGTAGACGCCTTATTTGTGGGGCTAGCTGTAGAAAAAACCACTGAGTTTTATTCTGTGGACTTAAAAATGTAACAACTTCAATTTGATATTGCGACAAAGTCACTTATGATTTTCTGTGTAGCTCATTTACAACACAATTTCGTAGAGTTAAATGTAATGGTTTGTTTAAGGCGAGAATTATTAGGGTTAGGGTCCTAAGGTTCGATCCTCGCTTCGGAATATGTTCAGTTTGTTTTCTTTGTCATTTTCTTTGGATACTAGTTGCTGTTGGTTGCATCGCATTATCATTTTTTTCCCGAAAATCCATCAAAACATCAATTTAATTTTTCTTTTTTCCGAAGGCTTCACAACTTTTTTGATAACAAGCGAATTACAACGATTTTAAACAACCATAGAAGATTTCAAAAGGAAATTGGACATTACTTGAACACCGAAACACAGGTTTTCATTTTTTACTTGCACATCAATAGTAAATACCGCCTAATAGACGCATTTATGTCAGAAAGGTAAACTGCAGTTGTATCATCACGTAAAAATTCCAACGAAAAGGACACAAAGCGTCCCGAAACTGTTGCAAGATTAGCATGAAATTTCTACGAGCGATGTCAGTTCTAAAATAAATTCCATTATTCACCGCCGTGCACCTGTATTTTTTGCATGATATTCTCTCTCTGGTAAGTCTAAAAATTAAAAGTTTTCGGTATGGTAGCAATTTGTTTCAAACGCTTGCATGACGCTATTATGAACTCTTCGAATAAAAACATGGTAGTGCAAAAAAATTCAAACAAAAACGGAAAAAATGCACGCAAAAAATATTATCCCAACCAAGGGTCGAACGTAGGACGTTCTGAATTCCATTGCCACTCTTCAATCACGCAGCTATCCAGACACTACTTCTTAATTGCTTCTCTTCATGTTAATAGTAAACATTTCAAAGTTTCTTCGTGTGAGATGAAGTGAAGCGAGGTAGGTAAATGAATAAACAAACAAATTCAGTTTTATTGATAAAAAAATATCATTTATCTAAAATCTTTAATCTGCAACTAAAGGGGCCCACTCACTTGCAGTTCGCCCGAAGGCCGTCGCCTCAAGGAGTCTTGCCGTGAGGCCAATTGTCGCCACACACACGCTGTCCGACGGCAGGTGACGGCCTGCAGTCAAATGGATCTCCGCTGTATGTGGTGATTCATTGCCCAACAGATCGCCTGCAGGCCATCACCTCAAGGTGTCTTGCCTTGAGGCCAGTTTCCGCCACACACACGCAGTCCGACGGCATGTCGATATCTGCAGTCAGGTGGAACCCCCCCGTGTGTGGTGGTTTATCGTGAGGCCAAGCCCGAACATCTTATCTTCTGTGTAGTTTAAAGTTCGCCTTCGGGCCAAGATCATATTGTGCATATTTTACAAAAGTTGTTTTACAACATGAATGACAAACGTCATCATCATCATCATCATTGTCATTTGACAAGTGGACGTTGTAATCAGCCAGACTTTATAACGGGATTGATAGATGTTTACAGAAAGATTCCATGTTTGTTGAAAATTAAATCAAAACATTATTCAAACCGTCTCATGCGAGACAAGGCATATTCGTCATTGTTGAACTATTACAAAAGTTTTGATCAAAATGCCACAATAGATACAGTGAAAAACAAATTAAATAACCTTAGGAGCTCTTTTCGAAAAGAACAAAAAAAAGTAAACAGAAGTAAAAGGTCTGGAAGTGGCTCAGAGGAGATCTATACACCTACACTTTGGTACTTCAAACTGCTTCTGTTTACTTCTGATCAAGATGAAGCATTGCAACCAATTTCAACCGATAATGACGATGACATGGATGTAGAAGATTCTGATAATGAGCTAAGATTCGTTATTAAATTCCACAATCATAATTATTGGGATTTTTTTTATATATTACAGCAAAGTACTACTCAAAAAATTAATTAATTAAAATGTAATGTTTTCTTCAGTTTTAATTTATCTTAAATAGTTTAAATAAATAATAGATACAATTGCACCTTATATAAAATTGTCTTGCCACGACACTTTTCCTGCTTCCATAAAGTATCTCTTGTAAATATCTGGATTTACGTTTGCACTCTGTGATGGATTGCGCCCATAACTATGTTGTAGGCTAAAAAACTGTTGCAAGAAACCGTGGAGTTGCAATTAACCTTTCCTTAGGCCTAATTGCTCTTCTGATTTTTGTATTTTTCTTCGAAATCCATGGTTTCACAAGTTTTAATAACTTTTCGAAAGACTTATCATCCATGCGAAGATAACTTTTTAAATCATCAGTTTCTCAATAAAAGATTAATATGCGACAACTTTTCTCTTTCGAGAAGCCAATCTTTCGCCCAGAAACGTCTTCGCTGTCTTCTTGGATTTTCCAATAACACCAACAATATAACTAAAGCTTCTAACTTTTTTTTTGTTTTTATTTACTACCATTTTGTTAATATTTTGCACTGCGGCAACAGTCGTCGTTTGATGATTAAACTGTTACTGAGTTGACGGTCTACAGGCGATCTGTATGTGAGTGGGTAACATTGAGGTCGCCTGCAGGCTGTGATCTGTGAGGCCAATGCCTCAGGATTTTGTCTTTCTGGCGGACTGAATAATGTGTGGCCTTTATCGGCCAACGCCTGACGACGCGATCCTCAGTCGACGGACTGCAGGCCGCGACCTCGCCTCAAGATTGCCTCTTCCTAATGTGTGGCTTCCATCGGTAGGCGTCTGACGACCCGACCCTCAGTCCACGGCCTGCAGGCGAACTGCAAGTGAGTGGGCCCCTTAAAAAATATGGCCCACAACATTTAATTGTTCCGAGCGTGGTGAGTGAGCGGTTAACGCTCTGGTTTCGCATGCGGGATGTGCGCACAGTGTAATATTTTCTAAATCTAGAGGGACAAAATTCAGTTTTGATAATAGTCTACGCAGGTAAAATAGTTATTTATATTCAAAGTAGATAAACTATATTACTCGGAACAAAGGTTTATTTTCCACTAATTCACGCCTAACAATAGAAAAAATAGTTTGAACAATGGGCTTCCTGTGATCCATCGATCAAGCGCTCCAGTCGGCCGCGCCATTCCACTGAGCTTGGTGGATGATTACGCTGTGTTTCTGCGTGTTAGTAGTGATTTGTGTGTTGCTATTGCTTTTGACGAGCCTCAAGGTAAGTTTATGCATGATTTTTTCGTGATACATTAGCATCACTAAAACAGAGTGAGATTATTTTTAATTTAAAAAAAAAAACTACTGAGCCGATTTCATGTTGAGTTTTAGTTCATTATACCACATTATACCGATCTCTTACTATCTTTATTTGAAAGAGCTGCTTATTAGCTACAAGAAATACCTTCATTTGTTTGCGCATATTTGCGACATCCATATAACTTTTCTTTATTTTCAGCATGACTGCATAAATTTTGCGTACAGAATGTTTCGACGTGTGGTTTGTTAACGCAAAACAATCAATCTCTAACTTTCAATTTAAATATAAATGAGCCTCAAACTGAAGCTGTTACATTTTTAAGCTCAGCAGAATAAAAGTCAGGTTTTTTTTCCTATAGCTAGCCCCACAAATAAGGCGTCTATTTTCTATATTTTTCCGCTGAAGGCTTTTACAAATTGTTCTCGATTTTGTATTCAAAATGAAATTTCACTAATAACAAGAAATGACCAGCAACAAACAATAAAAATAGTTTGAAAACTTGGATAATAATAAACGCTCCATTCCCAACCGCAGCGTTTACAGACTTGTGACGTCACTCAAGCGAACACCAATCCTCGAGCGTTTTCTGTCAGGTGACCAGAGGTAAGAAAAGTATAATTTTTATATCCCTTTTTATTAAAAATAATCCACTTTTCTTTTCAAAATTGAAAAAAATTAGCTTCCTGAAGCATTAATCTACGAGAATGAGTTCAATTTATAATATTTTTTTAATACTGTCAAATAGCCTATTTAAAGATTCAAGATAAGGTACAATATCACATCCTGCTATCTGTTAGACATCCGTAGTAATGTGAATGCAGATTTTCCCGGCGTATAAATGTTTACATAGTTTTCAAGGACTTGCAGCCGGATATTTTCTTGAAACAATAACAACGTTTCGACAACATTCTCAGTTGTTTTCATCTAAATATTTTGTGTGTTCCTGGAAGTCTTCGTTAACGGTATAGTTAGTTCATCAAACTTTCAACAAAGGAATTTCGTTTGATGCACAAATTCGCAGCACAGATTGGAGTGGGTTGATCTCTGCACATCTTCTTGTTGTGGGAATAAATAAAACAAGCTCACAACCCTTGCGGTATCTTTAAGATCATCAGTTAGATCGCTTTCAATGGGAATCATGCGTCACGATTTACAAGCAGGTGTAAAGTGCGCTCAATGCAATGCACCCGTTTCTAAGTGCGGTTAATACAAAATTTAACAAAGACTAGATTTTGTTTTTCTCTTGCATAGGCTCTGTACAGTAGACTGTAATATATATATATTACGTGCACTTGCAAAGTCACCACCAAACAGCAGGTGGATAAGTATTAGTAACAAATGTGACTATGAAGACACGTTATTAAAGTCTCTACTACCATCGTGCTGTACTTAAAATCTAACAGTAATATGTGTTAGTCGAGGTCTACAAATTGCCGCAAACAACTCAGTTTAACTACAGCGCTAGTCAGAGAAAACGTGATTTTGTTGGGGAATCTAAACTGTAATTTCCTTCGTTCAAAGCTTCATCGTTTGCACCAGTTTGAGACAAAGAGATCTAAATGGGTTTACTTAAATACAGGAAGACATTAATGACTAATTTTAATAAATTAGCACGACAAATAAGATGCGTAGCCTGATATAGGTAAGGTAGTAATTACTCCTACCTTAATTATGCTACTAACAGTAGCAAAAGTGACTAATAACTATTAAATATTTCTACACTACTCCGATTACAGCTAGATAAAATGTCCTCAGACTGGGTTAGATCCCATTTTTAAGCCTGTTTAATATCTAAGAAATAAAAAGATTATTTGAGCACAAGGATGTAGAATGTAGATAAGAGTGAAGACAGCAACAGATCCTGAAGAATTATTTAAAATTAACGTGCTTTAGTCTATAGGCTTTGGTTACTCGATGCACAACTATTCAAATTTAATGACTTGTGCTCATTCTTATGTCTGTGCAGGTTTAGAAGTAAGTTTAACTGATGGAGAAAAATTTAACTTATCTGTGTGTCAATTGCTTGAGGAACTTTCAGCATGGAACCATTGTTGCCAAGGAGCTTGAATAGGCAGCATCAATAAAAATTCTTCAACTTATGAAACAAAATGGTTGGCGGGATATATTTCCGAATGTGTAAACTAGTAGTAGGGTAGAAGAAAGTTGAGACTTGTCTGTCTACTGACCTACCTCCATGAGATAGTACAGGGCCTCCTCGCCCAATTCGCCTGCCGATTTATGCAGGTTGAGACCCACCTTCCGGCTATTTATTGACATTAACCTCTCTTTCAGCTCGACCATCGTATTACTAACCTATATTTCACCAAAGATTTGTTAACCTATTAATGATAATTGCCAACTTGCCTGCCCGAAAAACCTCAATCATAAGAAAGTACAGGGACCCCATCGCCCAATTCGTCTACCTCAGGATATGTGAGTGGAGATTTTCCCGGCGTATCGATGCAACAAAATCTTCTCGGGTGTCCAGCCGAATGGTGGTGTAAAAACACGACGTTTCGACAGCAGACTCTACTGTCGAGGACCGAGCGTGGTGGTGTAACGGCTAGCGTTCTGGCCTTGCATTCGGGAGGACGGCGGTTCGAATCCCCGTCCGGGCATTCAGATTTGGGTTTTCCAGGGTTTCCCCAAATCACTCCAGGTGAATGCCGGGATGCTTCCTTCAAAAGGCCATGGCCGAATTCCTTCCCATTCCTTGCCCCCCATCCTTTCCTGTCTCTAAAGACCTAGTTGTTATAGGAGACGTTAAGCAGTTAAAAAAAAAAAAAATACTGTCGAGGCAGAGACAGTCAGCTGAGAACAACTACAGATACCTGATGAAGACAGCAGAGTAAGCTGTCGAAACTTCGTGTTTTTACACCACCATCCGGCTGGACACCCTAAAAGATTTTGTTGCAGCTTTGATGGATGATAGCCACGCCCCCTGTACTCCCTCCCCTCCCCCCCCCCCGGGACTAACCTAACTTTGACTAGCACAGTTATGCATGTTGAGACTTGTCTGAGCTCACTCCCCTATCTATAAGATAGTACAGGGAGCGAATTCGGCATGCTGTTTACTGACATTAACCTCTCTTTCAACTCGACTATCGTATTACTAACCTATATTTCATTACAAATTTGTTAACCTATTCATGATAATTGCTGCAGTTACACAATATTAACACGTTATGTCTTAATTAGTAACCTAGTAGATAAGATTGTACAGGTGACTCCAATTCGGCTATTTACTGACATTAACCAAACTTACATATAACAATTACGGAGTGACTAGCCTATATTTTACTATAAATTTGTTAACGTATTAATTACAATTGCCACAGTTGCACTAAATTAATATCTTATTAGCAACCCAATAGCTCGTCAATTGATCAAACAATTACTGTTATTATAAATATTTATATGGTTAATAAATATTTTTTTGATTAAATCGTAAATGTGATTAAAACCGCTAGATTATTTTGCTATTCAGTTATTGCGTGATCTAACACCAGGTTTGTATTTAATCTAAAAACGGTTATTAATTACAGTCCTTCAGCTAATTTCAAATCGTCATAATTTGATTTTACATAATTTTCGACTGATTAATCCGTCTAAATGTTTTATTTATATATTCGATACACAAAAATTTGATTCTAAGGAATTCATATTTTCAGGGTTCGGAATCAGGAGAATATTGGTTCACGACCTGTTGGTATAAAAAAAAAACTCGTTTTCATCTTAAATATATCGTGTTTCGTAATGTTGAACAAGAAATATTCTTAAAATCGTTTACCAACAAACCGTGTTTCGATTGTATTACGAGTTCACGAGATAATTGAGTGTTAGTTTTAGCTAATTCTGTACAGATCTCAGCCATGCCGCGTGCTCATGTTCGAGTAAGCCTCGCTGTGTAGGAATGAGTGGAGCGGCGTTTGGGGAGAACAGGCAGGTGGCCCACCTCCCACAGAGCAAGGTTCGCGCTTGTTAAGGAGCCTTTTAAAAGCTCGGCGACAATGCCCAACAGTTGTCAAAAAAATCATTACTTTAATTGCAACTATACCCTTTAACATACAACGGATTTTCATAAACCACTAGCTATGCCCGGCATGCGTTTCAATGCCTAAGTTTCGATCTAAGTGGGTACACATACGCAAGGCCTACACACCTACATGCAAAAATAAATTAAATTCTATTGCATTTGGACATAAATTAAATTGGAAATAAATTTATTGTAGTGCTTTGAGATATACATTAGTTATGGTCTTTCCCTCTTCTCCAATAACAGAGTACCCAGCGTAGCTCAGGAGATGGATGTGCAAAGTACCTCCAGATTTGGATAAAAACATTAGCTTTGTATAAAAGATATAAGTAAAGCTAGGGGATTTTTAAAGGGTTGCGTATCTGTTTTAATGGATACGTATGTAAAGTTCCATCAATATCCGATAAATACTGTAGTTATCTATAAAGAACGTTTTCACAAAATAAGGGGGACAGGTACAGGAGGAGATTGCGTCCTTGCAAACTAAATGTAGACCTTTTTTTTTCGTTTGTTTTAAAGTATTCATGTGCAAAGTTCCATCTATATCGTGTAAAACCTGTGGGTACGTATAAGAAACATTGGAAAAAGTTAAAGGATTTGGGGAAAATGGAGAGTTTAGCTGGTTTTTTAAACCAAATGTAGACAGTATTTTCTCCTTGTTTTAATGTGTATATATACAAAGTTCCATCGAAATCGGATATGAACTGTTAGTTTCTAAAGAACATTGTAAATTAAGAGGTAAGGGGATAAAATGGGAGAGCGGTAGGTTTTGGCAATCAAAACTAAACAATATTTTTCTGTTTGTTTTGAAGTATAAGTATGCAAACTTCATTCAAAATCGGATAAAAACTGTAGCTTTGTATAAATAAAATACATATACAATGATCAAGGGGGTGAAAAAGGGGAGGGGATTTGGATTTTGTAAAACTAATGTGTATTTTTCTTTTGTTTTAAAGTATACGTGTGCCAAGTTCCATCGAAATCGGGTCAAAGTAAGGGGTGTAAACGGGGATAGGGTGTGGCTTTTTGATTTTTTATGTGGTCACAAACCTCCATGGAAAAATACATAATATGTGCTAACTTTCAAAGTGTTCAGTCAAACATTATCTATTGTAGCTTTGTTTAAGAAACATTAACATATATTAAGGGGGTGGAAAGGGGAAGAAGGGTTAGTTTTTGCTAACCAAATGTAGACAGTATTTTTCTCTTTGTTTTTAAGTGTACGAATGGAAAGTTCCATCGAAAACGGATAAAAACTGTGGATTTCTATAAAGATCATTGGAGGTTAAATGGAAGGTGGTAAAAGGGGAGAGGATTGGCCTTTGACAAACCAAGCGTAGACAGTATTTTTCTGTTTGTTTTAAAGTATAAGTGTACAAATTTCCATCGAAATTGAAAAATACGGTAGGTCTGTATAAATAACATTTGCAAATTTAATGGAGTGCAATGGGAAAGAAGCATTGCGGTTTTAAGGACTATACAAAAGCAGTATTTTTCTGATTTAAACCATGCGTGTGCAAATTTATTTCGAAATCGGATAAAAAATATGTGGGTTTTCTTAAATTAGGGGGATGTAAGGGGAACCGGGATTACGTTATTTAAAACCATATCCAGGCAATATTTTTCAATTTCTTTTAAAGTATAAGTGTACAAATTTCTATCGAAATCGATAAAATATGTAGGTTTGTTTAAATTATGGGGTATAAAGGGGAAGAGGGGTGATTTTTTTTTTTTTTTTTTTTTTTTTTTTTTTTTTTTTTTTTTTTTTTTTTTTTTTTTTTGTCAGCGACCTTTGCAGATGCGTACTCAACAACTCACCAAAGTTTCACTGTAATCGGATAAAATCTGTTGGTTTCAATAAAAACCATTGGAAATTAAGAGGGGAGGGGTAAAATTGGACAGAGTTGGGCTTTGGCAAATCAAATGTAGACAGAATTTTTCTGTTTGTTTTAAAGTATACATGTGCAAAGTTCCTTCAAAATCGGGTAAAAACGTAGCTTTATGTAAAGTACACTGGCAATTTGCAGACGCGCACTTGACAACTCACCAAAGTTTCACCGTAATCGGATGAACGGTTTAGGAGAGCATTGAGGACAAACAGACAGACCAACATTGATTTTTATATATAAAGATATGTGTTCTATAACCGTAACTTTCGCAGAGAGCC
>JARYHS010013631.1:18884425-18987325 GCA_031002005.1 Vandiemenella viatica | reverse complement strand
TTTTGATTAAGTATAGTCAATAAAAAACAAATCGAATAAATAGGAAAAAAACGTAGTAGCAGTAATTCTACAATAATAAAGTTTCCAAATAAAAATACTAGACGTAAATTTGAATTTCAGGCATATTCCCTATTGAATTATTGGCAAAAGATAAGCCAAGTTATTTAAAGTCATATTTAGAGCTTCTAGAAATATATCTATAAACATACTAAGCAATTCAAAAAAAAGTGTGGGTCACAGAGGGTGCTTTGCACCATCACTGCTCTCTACTCTGTGTATTCCAATCCTGAATGGCATGATGGAAAGAATAATTCATATAAGCATCAGTGTGGCACATTATTTCTCTAATCTTATCTCTCATATCATTGCAATCCAAATAAGTTGGTGGGATATATGCAAGATATTTCAGATGAAATGGACAAGGGAGGCCAAATTGATAGTGTAGCACTAGATCTGTCTAAGGCGTTTGACAGAGTAAGCCATAAAATGGTAATAAATAAGGTAAAAACCATTGGAGTGGATAAGAAAGTGATTTACTGGGTAGAAGAATTTTTAAAAGGTAGAAAACAGAAAGTTAGGGTAGGAAATGTAGTATCAAAAGAAGTGGAAGTAAAAATGGGTGTGCCACAGGGTAGCGTATTGGGACCATTGCTATTCATTATTCTAATGAATAATTGTGTTGATTGTTTACTATCTGAAATTAGATTGTTTGCAGATGACATAATGCTGTATAAAAGAATCAAAACGATAGAGGAATGTAAACAGTTGCAGGGTGATCTGGACAGGATATCTTATTGGGTTGGTAAACATGGAATGAAGATAAATGCAAAGAAGAGTCAGCTTATTAGATACACAAATAAAAAACAAAAGGTTAATTATGAATATAAGGTGGGGAAAGAATTGCTTGCTGAAGACTTGAAATGCAAATATCTTGGAATTACTTTTGATAACAAACTTAACTGGGCAGGACACATAGGACAGGTGGTAGGAAAAGGTTTCAAAGTTCTGCATTTGTTGGAGAGAGTGATGAGGGGATGTACGAGAGAAGTCAAGGAATTGGGTTACAAAACTTTGGTCAGACCATTGCTCAAATATGGTAGTGTAGTATAGGACCCTCATTTTACGTATCAAATACAGGAGTTGGAGAGGGTGCAAAGAAGGGCTGCTAGATTTGTTTCTGGAAATTATTGCAGAATGCAATCAGTGACGGATATGATAAAGGAGTTGGAATGGGATTCATTGCAAGACAGGAGGAGGATGAGGAGGGTCATGGGAGTGTAAAGGGCATATACTGGTGATGAGGCATGGAAAGATATTGCAATAGGTATGAAAAGTAGTGCATGGAAGGGAAAAGATGACCATGACCACAAGCTGGCACTCGATTTCAGGCACAAGGGTGTGGAAGATTCTCTTTTTTAGGTAAGGGTGTCAGGGATTGGAATGAGTTACCAAGAGAAATGATGAATAATTTACCGAAAACTTTGAAGGAATTTAAAGATAAAATTTGTAGAGGGCAAATGTAGGTGGGTGCAGGATAGGGGGAAGATGGGTGTGTAGGGAAATTGCCACCGGAGCCTGTACTCCATTGCAATTAAATTAAAAAAAAAAGAGTTTTTGGACAAATCATTTCATCCACACATATGATTTAAGCATTTGTACAAACCAACAAATTCTCACTGTGATCATAAAGCATCTAGAGAAAATCAGGAACACCTGTTGAGTTGTCCATATGCTCATTAAAGTGATCTCCATGAGAATTATAACTAGCAGTCTAGACTGGACAAACAGTGAAACAGAGCATTGAGAATAACAATGATATATCTGGTCTGGACTGCCAACACATATTAATTAATATAAACACCACTAACCCACAACCAGATGCGCCTTGTCTTGTACAAAAAATCTACAGTGTCTTTCTTCTGAAGAAGAGCAGTAAATTAGGGATGTAAATTTAGTACATTTATAACTATTCAAATATTTTTCCATCTGGGGTATGACGTAAGTAAATTGTGTTCTAGAGCATATGCCTTTAGCAGCCTACTAAAGGACCAATATGTGACCAAGATTTCCCTACTGATATTCCATTTGCTCCCAACAATTTCATTACCATGGGAAGCAGAAGGAGACGTGGGAATGTACATCTTTCTAATGTGGTGGCATGGTGAGTATCACCCTATAGGGCACAGGGAAATTTTATGCTAGTACAATTCCTAATTTACATCAATATGCCATCTTCCCAAAGATATGCCAGCTGGAATAAAAGATATATTTTTGAGTTTATCAATTGAACTTGTAACATCACAGTTACCTTACACCATGTACAAAGTAGTCCCTGAGAGACCTAGGAACTCATTGTTTCAGTCAGTTGGTAGCCGGCCACCGCCGAAGCACGATCAGCATTATTACAGAGTGCAGCTGGTGAGCGGTATAGTTACTATGCAGTGCAATTCAGTCTATGTGAACTTTGTTTAAGAAGAACTGTATGTCGCCAATAGGAACTGTGATTATAAAAGTGAAGTTTGGACAGTATTTAAATGAACATTGAACGTCAAGTTGTGATAGTGGATAATTTAGCGGGAAGGAGATATGAATTATAATTTTCCTTTTGTCTCAAGAACTCTGTAATCTTTTGGATACGAAGTTCTGATTAACCTTTACTTTGAAATTTGATGGTGGCCAAACCGTTCACAAGTGTTAACGTGCTTTATTAATAAACTTGTCATGGATGTAATTATTCTTATTAATAAACTTAATGACCTATATTAATTGTTCTTATAATTGCTGCTTAGGATGGCTTTGGTTTCATCATCTGGCAACCGATGGCACAACGAACTACATCAAAAAATAAAATGACGGTAGTTTGCTTCTAGAACTGTGTCTTTGAGACGACATGGTTTTGCGAGTATAAATATACCACTAATTAAAAAAAGAAAGAGTAAAAGTGTTCTTACATGTTCTTACCATGAGCAGGACAGAAAATATTAAATAAAATGTTCTTACAAATTCTAGGAAAAAAATATTGATTTTCAATTAGGAAATATTGCAAATCACCAATTGAAATCACTGGTTAATTAATTTTGTTTTTAAACTGCCCACAGCAAAAATTTGTAATGAAACCAAAGGAGTCAGCAACATTGACATTTCTGTGAGTTGTATTTTTGGCACAATTTCTATCATCTTCATTATAATTTATTCTTCAGTTGGTAAAACTGATACCTCTCAGCATTTCTAAGAGAGTTAACTTCATTTTTACCTGTGTTCTGCTGGTTGTACTTCCACTTTCTTACTACATATTTTAACATCTTCATTTTAAAAATGCCAATTTTATCAATCTTGAAATGGTCTTAAACTGTCCACTGTAGTGCATTTCGTACAAAATGTTATTATTTTGCCTCAATTCATATGACAAATGATTTGGGTTACCAAACCTGTAATGTATCTTCCCTGAACTGGGTAGGAGAGATGGTGGCTAATATGCTTGACCATTTCAAGCCTTCTCTGTAATGTTTTTATTCCATTGTGCTCCTCAGAAACCTTGGAGTACTAGCCATTTCAAATTGGACAGTTTTCATGTCGCTCATAATTCTAGGATGCCACCCAGTACTGAACTTGGAAGATGTATTCACACCAATAAGATGGAGTTGAATATACAGTATTTTGGATGACCCCCAATCATCATAGAAATAAATCCTGTGTTAATGTTGATGGTTACACTTGCAATAACATGTTAATTAACTGAATTAGCTGTTGGCAATTTTTGGAAACAAACCAAAAGTTTATCATGGAGCAATAATACTGCTGCAAAAACTTCTTAAAATGTAATAGCTTCATAAATTAAAAATATGTTAATCACAAATTCATAATAATAAAATATTGTTAATATATTACTAAGTACATACTTTGGCGTATCACCAGGAATTCCAATTTGTATCTGAAAAATAAATGAAAGTTATTTAATATTTCATATCAGGATTCATTTTTAACATAAATAACACAAGTGCATTTAACTGACTGCACCAACTTACTGGGTGTTTGGTGCAACAACATTTGATTAATCGTTCATCCTTTTTACATGATGGCTCACATACAACAATTCTTGGAACATGCCCCTCAGAGCCACAGATTATTACTTTTGGAAGAGTTTCATCTTCGATTTCCAAATCGAATGTCGGTTTCTCTTCTTCTACAGGTGGCATCATACATTCCATCAGCTGGGTTTCGTCCAACTGAGTAATCTTTAAAAGCTGCTGCATTTTACAAGTTAAAGTTAAAAATTCTTGAAGCTTGATAATTAAATCATCTTGTTTAGTCTTGAGGACGTCTGAATCTTGCTCTGTTAACATTTCCTTCTGCAAAAAAAACAAAAAAAAAAAAAAAAACAAGAGCAGTGAGAGTACTTTTGTTACAATAATTTAAATTTGTACTGACACAATGTGAAAGTTGCTAGAAACTTTCCAGACGTGACCGCAAGCAGTAATTATATTGTTAAATTTGATATTCATCACTCTCTGTAAATGTTTTATTAAAAGATTCTGTACATATTGATCATTTCACCATTGAATAATTGTCATGCACATTTTCATGTGAAGATTATAACGTATCAAAAAGTATCTCAAATTTGAATTGATAAAAGATGTATATTAGTAATAGCTGTCTATAAAGTCTTAAGCCTCATTTATTCTATATGTTATTTCATGGTGATAACTTTTCAGAACAATCTCGAAAATTGCTTACACCTTGCGTTCAACACATCACCAAGGACAGGCAGCACTAGAATTCTAGAAATGCCTCATACACAATAGTAAAATTTGTGACAGTTTAGCAAATGAAAAACCTTAAATCTTCATTTAAAAAAATCATAATTTTTTAGTATTATTCTGTGCTGTAAAAAGTTCACAGAATTTCCTTGAGTAAAGATGAAAATAAATTGTCATGCCACCATTATAAGGGTAGCTGAACCATTTAAGACTTGTATGTTGTTGTTGTTTGCACCTTAAGATATATCAATATCTTGTTCATTTGCATACTAACAGTAAATGAAAATGGTAAAATTCCTAAAAATGACCTAATTTTCTGACACACTGACTGGCTGATAGATAGGTCAGTCATATAGTAAGTAAAACAAGATAAAATAATAAAATTTCGGGTTGGAGAAATATTAAAAAAAAAAAAAAAAACCAGAATAAACAAGGATGAAAATTTTAAAAATAAATAAATACCACTAAAATGGCTTGCTGCTAAGAATGTTCCTTTCTAATATAGAACTATGCTGAGCTACCAAAGAGTTTTGAGACCAGACAAAAATATTTGCATCAGTGCTGTTTTTTTTTTTTTTTTTACAAAACAATAAAAAATCTTCAGTTACACTAACATTTGTCCTTAACACAGCAAATAAAACCCCTTAAATTAAAATTTGAAGTACCATCAAAATTCAAAAGTTGAGAGCACACACCAGTGGGTCCTCTCCGATATTAAGATAGTCATGCATTTTGAAGGGAAATTAAGAAGAACTACATCCCTCCTGGCTAATCAGGGGTGGATCCAGGACTTCGGTTAGAGAGGGTCTTGAGCGGACTTTGGTTTGGGGGGGGGGGCTTGGCTTGAGTGGATTTTGGCTTTGGGGGGGGGGGTGCTTGAGTTGGGGAAAAAGGTAGTATTTATAGTCTCCTCAGGCGGTATTTTCAGGGGGGGGGGCTTGAGCCCTCTAGCACCCCCCTCTGGATCCTGTCCTGGATCTGCCCCTGCCTGGCTTGCTGCAAGGAATTGCATTATCATTTTGATTATTTAGAGATTCCATCCATACATCTACCAAGTATCTCAACTGTAAATTTTTTTACTTTATCAGTGAAACAAGTTGGGGACAGAATAAGGTCTGGCTAACATGGTGGCTTCATCTGTATCATTCCATTTGATTCCCATATGGCCGCAAAATAAAATCTCCTTTCCACTGGTTTGGACGGTATATTGTATTTTCTAGATAATCATTTGTTTCCTAGCAGTACCGGATTAACCACGTAGCAGGAGGTAGCAAGTGCTACGGGCCTCGCACGTTCTAGGGGGACTGGCGGCTCCTAGGGGGGCCCCCGTACCTAGGCTAGCCAGTGACCTTTTTTTTTTTTAGCTCAACAATTTTACCCCGGAGGGCAAAATTCAAGGGCCTCTTCTTCACATTTGCTACGGGCCTCGCACTTTGTTAATCCGGCCCTGTTTCCTAGTGTCTGTAAACGGCTGAAACAGCCAGCAAATACTGTGCTCTGAGCTTTAATTTCTTTCATATAGTTGAGTGGCTTAGTTATAGTTTAAGATACGATCATAAACAAATTATATTCACTTATTAGGTTGTAGTTGTGCATCACTGTAAGAAACGCAATGGAGCATCCCACTCTTTTAGCCTGCTTGGACCCATTGGCATATACAACGGTTTATGAGCGATAATCATTTAACTTTTTATAAATGACAATAATAAAGACATTGTCAATGGTATATAGCTCTCTGCACA
The DNA here is from genome assembly GCA_031002005.1 of Vandiemenella viatica. NCBI lineage: Eukaryota > Metazoa > Arthropoda > Insecta > Orthoptera > Morabidae > Vandiemenella > Vandiemenella viatica. The sequence continues at coordinate 18,980,826 of JARYHS010013631.1, read as the reverse complement.
GTGGCGTAGATTTAAAATTAATCTGAACAACTTTAGAAGCTATACAGGACCGGCGTTAGGGGGGGAGGGCAGTATGCGGGTCAAATGTACCGGGGCCGCACGGCTGATGATGGGCCCGACCACCGGTTGTGCGGTCCCTCCATTCGACAAGTTGTAGAGCTAAACAAAAAAAAAGGGCGCCGATTTGGACTGAGGGAGGACCCTAACCGATAAATTGGCCAAGGGCCCCCAACTGGTTACGTGACTGCTAAGATGCTTAGCCCGGGCTCCAAATCCTAGCGCCGGCCCTGAAGCTACGTTATAAGTAATAGGCAAAACAAAGCCATACACTTCTACAATGACCTTTGTATGGTAGCTGAAACGTTTGATGTTCATTGTAGATAAACATCGTGGGCTCATCATTGTGTAGTAATGTCAGGTTTTGAGGCAATATAAGGAAATGCAGCTGAATGATAAGTGCCAGTACACCAGCCTCAGCACAAAGCTTGGGAATAGGGTCGTATGATACACTACAATGGCAACTGAATTTCCACATGGTGGACACTGTCAATAATTTGAAGCTGTCCTACACCATATAGCCATATCCTAACATCATACAGGATTTAGAAGCTTCATGGTTCTAGTTTAAAGATCACTTAGATACGACTGCCAGCTGTCCCTTATAGAAAATGAGGCCTAGAAAGTGAACAGATTCATCTAAACATATCCTTACAGGTCACTTAGATACGGCTACCAGCTATGACTCTAATAGAAAATGCATATCATAAAGTGAACAGATTCTTTAAAACTTATCTTTGTTCTATTACTGAGTTTTCTTGCCAGAAAACAATACTCAATAAACTTTCATTTATGAGTTGCAACTGTCTTTGAGCAACTTATTCGCTATATGCGACAACGAATTTAACAATATTCCAAGCTGGTGCAAAAACTTGAGATTGCCACCCCTTCAAATATGATTTTGGCACCCTTACGGTTGCCGCGGGGGTAGTAAGATCGTCGCCGCCATTTGTCACCCCCCTGAAGTTGTTTCCCGGGGCAATTGCCCCAATTGGCCCATTCCCCCTCCCAGATATGGCACTGCTAGAAGACATACGAAAAAAAAGCGCAACCATCTATATATAAGGAATGATCGAGTGAAGTCATTATTATACAGGAAATGCTATTCGTAGCAGCAGCCAAAAGGATCACACCAACACTTGAAGAACACAATTCTTTTGCATAAAAAAAGTCTGGTGCTTCTTAACCGACTCAATAACAGAAAGCTGTGATAGAAACAATTGTAAAATGCGGGCAGATTTTCCCTAGTCACCAACCGTGTAGCTTCTTAAAAATTGCAAGAACCTATTGTAACAGCCCTCAAATCTAAACTTAAATGAAATTGTATTTTGTGAATCATTTGTAGTAGGCTAGAATTTGGTTGAATTTGATCTGGTGGGATTGTTTTGCAGTTTCCTGTAAATCAATGTATAAAGACTTTGTATTATGAAAAGAAATTATTTGTAGGCCATTTAATATGTTTAAGAACAGATTTGTGCAAGAGAATTGCTTAATGTTCGTAATTCCGAGTATTAATGTAAGTTACGATTTCTATAGGATAATTTGCTACAGTTTAAAATGATTTCTGTGAATAATTTCGTGTTTAAGTATCTTTAATTTCCATATCTAACCATTTTGTAATGATGTTAAATGATTATGTATTAATTCTGATTGTTTTTTAATATGTTTCAAATGTTCGAGAATTATCTGGCGGAATATTTTGAAGTGTTCTAGAAATTTCGATAGAGTTTATATAAAGCAAACATCTGAGACAGAGAGTTAGTTAGTTTTTTCGGCAAAGTTTTCACTGACTAAATTTTACGACAGTCAAGAAATGTATTGTCTGTGGAAGACGTGTTGTATACAATCTCTGGATTGAATGTACTCATGTAAACAGTATCATTGACATATAAGAACGAAGTCTTTCTCGGCGTTGAGAATGTATAAACTGCTCTCGGGTGACTAGCCGAGTCAAGAGTGTGTTGTCACACGATATTTCGGCGACTAGAAACATTGCCGCCATCTTCTGTATCATTGACGTCGTTTTCTTTTAAAATAAAAACAAATGTGAAACTGAACTATATCGTGGACTGATCATTTATCATATTAATAAAACCACGAACAACCTTATATGGCGACCGTTCAAAGGACAAAAAATCATAATACATCTGTGAGATGTTAATTTTTCTAAAAGAATCTGTGTGGATCGGCAATATGCCAATCAAATCTTCGGACAATTACGACGATTGAAAACATTGTTCGACGCCTGGAATCGACGGCGGTTTCACGATGACAGGATGATTGACGTCTTTCGGCTACAGGATAAGAGCTTTCTTCGAAACTGGGTGACTGGAAGATCTACGTTTTCCGGCAGTTCAGTGTTTTGTGTGTGAAAGTGTTTAGATTCAGTGAAAAAAGTGGTGTTTAGTAGTGTAAAAGTGCTACGAGGAGAAATATAAGGTGACGAAAAGTATTGACGGGATACAAAACTGACGACGAACAGTAAGTACTGAATATTCAGATATTTGTTTGGCATCTTCGTTTGTGGCAGGTAAGCAAAATTTCAATTCTCCTCAAGTTTGTTTTCATATTGATTCTGCTAATAATTGAAAATGGCTGATAGTCAGAATCTACAAACATTTCTATAATCTTTTGTAGCCAATTTTAATGCAAAATTTTCGGAACGAGATGGAAAACTTGACAGCAAATTATCCGAATTTAGAAATGAATTATAGAGTGATAATAACAGCAAATTTTCTGAATTTCACTCTCAGTTTTCTGAGATTAACTCTCAATTTCATGAAATCAATGATAAGTTTTCTCATCTGCAACAAAACAATGATACAAAATTCTCTGAATTAGCTGACTGTTTTGATGAGAAAATCAGTAAGGAATTTCAAGGTTTTAGTTCTCGATTCAAATAGAATCTTAACAATTTAGATTCTAAATTGGAGAAAGCAATAGTAGAATTTCAGGATAAATTTGAAAAGGCTACAGAAATTTGTGAACAGAATTAGACTGAGTGTGTCAATCCGATTTTTAAAGAGGTGAAGGAAATCACTGAAAATTGTGATATGATGAAGGAGGAGTATGTGAGTTTGTTCAAAGCCAGTGCTAGTAAAGCTGCTCAAAGGTTCGATGAGTTGAGACAAGAGGTTGAACAAAATATAAATGCATAGGAACTTCATCAGGAACAACTTACACAGGGATTGGAGGCAACCCAGTGTAATGTAAATCAGTTAGAGAAAAGGCTTACTGGGTTACAGGCTCAGTTGAGTCAGGGTGTTGTTACCATAACTGGTAATTCAATTGTGAGGGATGATATTAAGGAAGAGTTTGAAGTCTATGAAGACAGTGGAAGACTTCGCCCTATAGAATTTATAGATAATTTCCAAAGATCTGACTGTTTTAATGTGTTACCCGACAATAAGAAAATTGCACATGTGTGTAAACATCTAAAGTCTTATGCTTGGACACGGGGTGATAGGCAAGCTAGGGAAGTGAATGGCTATAAGCTGTTCAAAGAAAATTTTCTGAAACCTTTTTTGTCAACCAGTAGGACGATTCAGGAAAAAAGAGAATTGATGACTGATAGGCCCTACAAACCAGGTGGAGAAACTCAGCACGATTTTTTTCATAAATGTTGGATCCGGTGTAAATACTTGGATCATCCTTATAGGGAAGAAGAATTCATTGATTTGATAGGAGCTAGGCTACCTCAGCAAATAAGAAATTTAATTGCTACTTTGAATATCATTAATGTGGATAGGGTTTCTGAATTATTGAGAGGTTTGAATGCTCAGGAGTCATTCTCTGATCGGTATTACAATCATTACCATAAGAGGGAAAGCAGTAGTCCTCCAAGGGGGGATCATAGATCAAGAAATGGAAGATCCAGGGGAAGAGGTCGTGATAATTACGCGAGGAGGAATGATAATTGGAAAGCAAGAGAACAGAACCCTCAAACTGAAAGGGAAAAGCAGCATGGGGAGCAGTGAAACTAAGAAACCCCACTGTGTGGGACCCAACAGTGGTGAGAAGGAGTTTGGGTTCAGGTACTATTTCCCATGAGATAATTGCTATAGTTAAAAATACTGGTGGGTCAAAAGTTACTAAAGATTTGGTTAATGGTAAGGCAAAAGTAAGTGTTCATAAGGAAGAATTTGACTCTAATAATAATAAAATTGTCCAAGAGGTGGAAGTTATCCCTAATGATGACCAAATAGTTGATTTAACTGTAAATGAAGTAGTTTCTGATAGAAATATATCTGTAGTAACATCTCCAGCGTGTGACAAGGTTGTAAATCCAAAATGTGAGGAAGAAGTTAATGAATTTGATATAGCAATTAATTTTATGGTCTTAGACAATGTAACAGAGGGAGCAGAAAGTGAATTTCCATGATATGGATATAGTAATGACGGATGTAATTAATAATGTTGATGAGACAAAGGTTGTTGATAAGACAGAGCAAGAAGGGGACCGCCATGGTACCTTTTCACTCATGTCAGTGTGTGAAAGTAATAATTGTCGTGTAGACGATTTACAGAATGGTCACAGGTTAATTACCAAAAAGAATGCAGAATATTTAGTATATAGTACAATATGGCTATCTTAAACTAGTTTGATCCAGCATGGGATAGTTGGGACTATGTTTGCTTATAAAGGTGGGGAGAAAATTTGTAAAAGTGCTGAAATTGAAGAGTTTCTCAGAAATCTTGAGGAGGAGGGTGATATGGTGGTGTCGATAGAAGAAGACCTAGATGAGGAGGAGAATTGTAAGTTAGAATGTTTGTCTACTGAAAAAGAGAGGTTGAAAAGGCTTATGTATCAATCCCTAAGTTGCAAAAATGCTCTGAATGTGACTTAGCTGATACGTTGTTTAGCTCTTTACTTGATGTGGATGATGATATTGAAGAAACGGGAGGGAGTAAGAAGTTTCCTTTGCCAGTTTCTGACTTGAAAAAATGTACAGAATGTGACTTAGGTGACGCAATGTTCTGTACACTTTTTGGTGTAGGAGCTAATAGTGAACTAGCGATAGGTAACAAAAATAGTCATGTTGTGGAGGTCGGTGAGCCAGATGTTAGAACAGTTGTAGGTACTGATTCAGATAGTTTGTTAGGTTTAGGTAGTCATCAGATAATGGAGAGTGGAGTTGGAAGTAATGACAGACTGAACTGCAGAAGTGATGATAGTAAATTTGTATTACCAGTTGAATCAGCAACTTTCATGTTAAGGGACAAAAAATTTGTGAAATCAGAACCCTTTGATCTGTTAGCTTTTCTAAGGCTATGCCAGAGTCTGTTGTTTCAGATGATTCAAAGTTTGTGTATCTGTCAGTATATAGTGAAGCTTTGTGTATATAGAAGTAAAGTAATGTACACAGACGGAAAAAAAAATCCCAACACCAAGAAAAAATTATTGTAGAGTAATGAAATTTGGACAATGCATTTGTCAAGTTAACATGTTTAATTGATTAAATTTTCAAGATCACAGGTTAATTTAAGCTCAAGAAAATGCATTTCAAATGTGAAATACTGTTAAATTAATAGCCGGTGTAACCTCCAGAATTTTGAATGCAAGCCTGCAAACGTGAATGCATTGTGTCATACAGGTTTCGAATGTCACTTTGTGGTATGGAGTTCCATGCTTGTTGTACTTGTGCTGTCAATACTGGGACGGTCAGTGCTGGCTGTGGATGATGCTGGAGTTGTCGTCCAATGATATCCCATACGTGTTCAATTGGAGACAGATCTGGTGATCTCGTAGGCCAAGGTAACATGTCGACACTCTGTAGAGCACGTTGCGAGACAACAGCGGTATGAGGGCGAGCGTTATCCTGTTGAAAAACTCCCCCTTGAATGCTGTTCATGAATGGCAGCACTACAGGTTGAATTACCAGACTGACGTACAAATTTGCAGTCAGTGTGTTTGGTATAACCACAAGAGTGCTCCTGCTGTCATAGGAAATTGCTCCCCAGACCATGACTCCAGGTGTAGGTCCAGTGTGTCTAGGCCGCAGACAGTTTGGTTGCAGGCGTTCCCCTGGCCTCCTTCTGACCAACACTCGGCCATCACTGGCACCAAGGCAGAACCTGCTTTCATCAGAAAACACAACAGATCTCCACTCCGTCCTCCAATGAGCTCTGGCTTGACACCACTGGAGTCGCAAACGGCGATGGCTTGTAGTCAGTGGAATGCACGCTACAGGGCGCCTGGCTCGGAGCTGTCCTTGAAGTAACCGATTTCTAACAGTTCGTTGTGTCACTGTGGTACCAACTGCAGCTCGAATTTCTGCCGCAGACGCATTACGATGCGCCACAGCTGTACGCCGAATACGGCGGTCTTCCCTCTCAGTAGTGCCTCGTGGCCTCCCGGAACCCGGTCTTCTTGAGGCAGTACCATCCCTTGACCACTGCACCCAACAATCATGCACAGTGGATACATTCCGGCCAAGTCTTTCTGCAATATCGCGAAAAGAAAATCCACCTTCTCGTAGCCCTATTACACGACCTCGTTCAAACTCGGTGAGCTGTTGATAATGGCTTCTTCGTCTTCTTAAAGGCATTCTTGGCTAACATCAACTCACTATATCAAATCTCAGCGGTAAATAACGTTCACAAACTTTACAGCGCGTATTTAAAGCAAACCTGATTTGCAAGCTCTGAGTAGCGCTACTAGCGCCACACTTATGCGCGAAGCGCGAAATTTGAATCGATGTCATCTTTCAGATGTATAAACACGCCTACCAAATTTCGTTTATCTAACACAAGTCTTTCTTGGTGTTGGGATTTTTTTTTCCGTCTGTGTATATTCATTCCAATGCAGAAGAAAATTGGAAAGTTCGGAAAAGTAATTTACATAGTTTTGGGTTTTCAGGAAAATCATTTAACACACTTTTACAATAAAGGTCGGGCCACACTAGACCGAGCCGACCCCGCACTGCACCGGGCCAACACTCGGCCATGTGTCGGCTCGCCCCCCTCGCGTCCACACTGGAACGTAGCTCGGCCGTGTGACGGACGGGTCCCTTCGCGGCCTTCAGTCTCCTTTAACGTATACACTGCGTTGTTTCACGGAATTAATGTTAAAAAATTACCTTATAAGTGATTTGGGGATCGTAGTTGCGGGTACCACCCGTACATTATTATAGAGTACTGTACTTGTGTATGCGTACTTTATAATCTACGAAAGTAATAAAGTATGTTAAAATACTTTTTTTGCCTGACTCCTATTATCACCTCACTGTTTGATCTCTAATGCACAAAAATAGTATCCCAACGCAGTTATAAAAAATGATCGTCACAGTGTACTGAATTGAAAGATTCTGGTGTATTTCTACATAGTCACAATAAAATGTCAAGCGTCTCTCACTTCACATTAACGTGTTTATTTTGGTTTGCGACTACTTTCGATTGACTGAATATTTTTTTGAATAAAAAGGAATAAGATTATTATACATTTTAATTTAAACACCGACTGCAAAGATTTTGTAAAATAATAATAATTTCATGTGATCTAAAAATTCCAGGCACAGAGTTTCTTATCAGCCACGCAGTGCATCTCTATTGTTCTCACTTAATATGAAAAGTAGACCTACAGATTAACGTGAAATTCGAACAACGGAGCATCCTAGCATCTTAGCATTAACAAATCAAAGCTTTGCCAGATGTCAATTTTAAGACCAATAAAAATTACAGCTGAGACAGGGATTTCAACCAGGGACTTCCAGTACCCTAATCGTACGCCGTTACCATCTGAGTCAAGAGACAAATATGGATGTAATGAAAAATCAAAATTCAAACATAATAAACGTACTTTTTTCTGTATAATTCATTTTTGCTATCCCAAAACACAAATGTACTTTTATATGATTGAATACACATTTTTCAGTACTTCCAGATTCAGATGCTTGCGGCAGGTGATTTGGGTATGGAAGATCCCTGGTTCAAAATCCGGGTCTCGGATTAAATTTTTACAGGCCTTAAAATCGACCTTCACCTTTGGAAAAGCTTTGATTTCTTAATGCGAAGTTGCAAGGACTTTACCAACATTTTACGAACATTTGATGAACTTGAAGTGAGGCTGAAAAAAAAGGACGCTTTTCTACAGCAATCAGTGACGCCAACACAATATTTAGTCGTAAAGGACCGGAAATTTCCGAAATCTTTCTATACACATCTCCATATCGACCAGACCGACAGCAGCCTAACACCGGCCCACACCGACAAAAAGTAAACCATACTAATCGGGGCCAACACACGGCCGTGTGTCGGCCGACACGCGGTGTCCTTTGAACTCACTTCAATCGAGTGAGCGACAACAATAAGAAAAGTGACGGTGCGGTGCGGGCCCGGTGCGGAGCGGTCTAGTGTGGCCAGACATTAAGATGTAGGGGCCTTTACCAAAGTCTAGGGAGAGATTCCCTAATGTCTGCCTGATTTAAGAGAATTAGTTGTTGGAATGCATGAGTTGGGGAGGGATCACTAGCTGTAAATATCTAATTTTTCTAATTAGGTTGTAAATATCTAATTTTTGTAATTAAGTTTGTTTCATTAAATGTATATTGTGTACTCCAGTTAAGATGTAGATATAATGATACAGAATGTTTAAGACATAAGAATTGCAATGTATAAAGTAATTTTTAACAGTTTTTTCTAGAGACTTGCTGCATTGTGGTGACAAATGACCAGCTGTTAAAATGTAAACAACCTGTTGTAACTAACAAGCAGAAAGCAAGTGTGTAATTTGAAGTGAATAATTAATTTGCAACTTAAGGTGATGGAATTGAATGATTGTTGTGTAAAACAGTAACTGAAAAAATGATTGGATCTGTAAGAAGACAATTATTGTAACCAGAATTGGTGTCATGAACTATGTACACATGATGTATGTAATGAAGGATTGTGTACCTGCATTGTATAATTGCAAAAGTTAGTATGGTTGATTAATTGTGACCTGTTTATGTTGGCATTATGTATACATACAACCTGCTTAGATTCATGACGGATTCGATCAATTTTAACTATGTAAAATTATGTGAATCTTGGGGAGGGATTGTAACAGCCCTCAAATCTAAACTTAAATGAAATTGTATTTTGTAGTAGGCTAAAGTTTGGTTGAATATGTTCTGGTGGGATTGTTTTTCAATTTCCTGTAAATCAATGCATATATGAAAAGAATTTATTTATAGGCCATTTAATATGTTTAAGAACAGAATTGTGCAAGAGAATTGCTTAAATGTTCGTAATTCCAAGTATTGAAGCAAGTTACGATTTCTGAAGGATAATTTGCTACAATTTAAAATGATTCCTGTTAATAATTTTGTGTTTAAGTATCTTTAATTTCCATATCTGACCATTTTGTAATGATGTTAAATGATTATGTATTAATTCTGATTGTTTTTTGATAAGTTTCCATTGTTTAAGTATTCTTAATGTTCGAGAATTATCTGGCGGAAGCTTTTGAAGGAGTTCTAGAAATTTCGATAGAGTTTATATAAAGCAAACATCCGAGCCAGAGGGTTAGTTAGTTTTTTCGGCACAGTTTCACCGACTAAATTTTAAGACGGCCAGGAACTGTATTGTCTGTGAAAGACCTGTTGTGTACAATCGCTGGATTGAATGTATTCATGTAAACAGTATCGTTGAGGTCGTTTTCGTTGAAAATAAAAACAAATGTTAAACTGAACTACATCGTGCACTGATTATTTATGATATTAATAAGCCACGAACAATCTTATACTAGTTATTATTTACTCTTTATAAGTACCGGATGAGCCACGTAGCAGGAGTTAGCAAATGCTTCGGTCCCCGCGCCTTCTGGGGCCCCATACATGGGCTTTTTTTTTTTTTTAAATCCTCAATGTCCCAGATGGCGAAAACCAAGGGCCCCTCTTTACATTTGTTACGGGACCTGCGCTGTTATAATCTTTATCACTATCGGAAAGCAAGACCACAAGATTCTACATTGGCTTTCCGGATGGAATCGTGTCTATCTATACTAATATCATAAATGCGAAAGTAATTCTGTCTGCTTGTTACGTTTCTTGGGCTAAACGGCTTCTCCAACTTTGATTAAATTTGATAAGGAGATGCTATTTGACATTAGGATGGACATGGGATACCATATTCTGTATAGATAAGAACATATTGTCATTAAATTATGAAAACTGTCTGAACTGTGAACGATAAACTCATCTCTTTGTAATGTGTAACAGTACAGAACAACGGCAGCGAAGCTCAGCGCATTGGTAACGTGCTTGCTTATTAAGAAAACTCGCGTGTGGCTTCGGGTTCAAACCGCAGTGGGACCAAAATTTTTTTATTAATCATTTTTCATAGTTTGAGCCAAGCCTAGGATTTTGTAGTAAGGATACCATGTTCTGGCAAATCTTTGGCGATAGAATAGTGCCCTAAGCGTTAACGTTGTTCAGGGTATGCTGGTTCCACAAGTAGTTTTTGTGTGATCTAAACTAATAACATTATATAAGCGAAAAGTAAGTTTTGACGACTATATGTTTATACCGATATACCGAAATACTTTGTATCATTAGGAACGAAACAGGATACTATCTTGCGATATGAATAAATGAGACAGGTTTGACAGTGTAATGGTATATCGATAGCGTTCCAGATAGCCGACATATCTTATGTAACTTTCAGCTTTGTGTATCCAATTCTAGCAATCAAATTCTAAATCAACGCGTACGAAGTCGCGGGTAACAGCTAGTATGTTGATAACTAAGGGTGAAAACATGACGAGCAGCTCGCGGTGAAAGTGTAGGTCGCGGTCGTGGTAGTTGTTTCATCCCTATGAAACAAAAGCATTGTTAGTAATGAGACAGCGCACGCCGAGGCGGTCAGCGCACGCAGAGGCGATCGCGCCCGCCGCCAGCTCGCCGCTCACCGCGATGAAAGAACAAAGAACACCAGAGTCCCGCTAATCCGAATTAATTGGGACCGAGCATTGTTCGGATTAGCCGGAATTACAGTGACCAGTTTCGACGATGAAGTATACCAAGCATATAAGTAGGTACACCATGGTAACAATTGGGAACAAGTGGGGAGACAATGGCTCACTCTCACTCCCTCCCTTTGTTGTTCTGACGTTTGAACTGTTCGAGGTCAGTGCACTGTCAGCCGGCTCGCAAACTACTCAGTTAATGTTAGCTATCGATCGCTGGCACGCTTGACAATTGTATCGTATGCATTCGGGTGTATTGGTGTACTGTCGTCATGAGTAAACGGAATCATACAACGATAACTCTCAAAGAAAAAACTGGATGCTTTGAAGCGGTTAGCGGTGTATCTAAACTGGCGACGGAACTGGGTGTTGGTAAGGCAACCATTTGTGATTTAAGAAGAACCGCGTGAGCTTGAATAGTCCTGTGCAACGTCTTCGGGAAAAACACTTGAAATTCGGCAAACTTTGAAACAGTCCCATTGCGATAAAAAGAATAAAGCTCTTTTCTTTTGGTTTACACAGGAAGGAGAAAATAAAAATCCTTTTAGTGGACTAATGATTCAGGAAAAGGCTGTTTATCTAAACAAGTTAATGAATGGTGATGAGTCTTTTAGTGCGAATAAGGGTTGGTTGGACAGATTTAAAAAGCGGCATGGGATTCGTCAGCTAACAATTAGTGGAGATAAGCTTTCTTCCGACTAGGATGTAGTGAAGGAATACTTGGGTGAGTTTGATAAATTGATAAGAGAGGGAAATTATTCTCCCCAACAAAGATCGTATGACTTTATTAGCGTGCAGCAATGCTGATGGTAATCACAAGCTGCATTCAATGATATTCGGCAAATCTGTTAGTCCTAGAGCTTTTAAAAACTGCAACATGAAGCCCCTGCCCATATATAATCGCAACCAGAAAAAGCATGGATGGATGGTAAGCTGTTCTAAGAATGGTTTCACGACCAGTTTGTTCCCTCTGTCCGACAGTTTTCTAAGGAAAATCATTTGCCTCCCCGCGCTATCCGTGCCGCACTGAGGAATTATGTGATGAAGAAATTGTGGCGAAGTTTTTGCCCCCGAATGTTACACAACTTCTACAGCCGATGGACCTGGGCGTACTGCAAACATTAAAAACGATTTACAGAAAACAATTTTTTTAAATGCTCATCCAGGATGATAACATTCCTTTAGTTGACTAAATAATAATAATAATTATAATAAAAGCAATGTAAAGCATTTTGTTTATTGGGCCGCTGAGGCATGGCAGAATATTTCAGAAAACACTCTGAGAAATTCTTGGAGAAAACTGTGGACATCTCTTGAATTTCAGGACACCCCAGTTGAAAAGTCACAGATGTTAAAGAAATAGATGAAGTGGCTGAAACAGTAACTGACTGAGGTAAAAGTGGGAAAGAGGAGATAAATTCTGAAAATGTAAAGCCAGTAGTAAGGGTGTTAATGGTAAACTGTAGAAGTGTAATGAACAAAGTAATCGAATTTGCAAACTTAATAGCGATGCACGAACCACAAGTGATAATTGGGGTAGAGAGTTGGTTAAAAGAAGAAGTACTAGACAGTGAGGTTTTTCCTGATGGTTACAGAGTGTACCGCAGAGACAGACGAGCAATTGGTGGAGGAGTCTTCATACTAGTTAGCAAAAACTACCACAGTTTAATGGCGTTCATAGATCAAGACCATGAGTTACTTGGGGTAGTAAAAAAGAAAAAATCAGAGTGTTGACTGTTTACCACAGTCGAAGAATGTTAGAGGAGAATGAGGCTCTTGGGGAGAAATTAAATTCATACTCATATTTCAGAGGTAAATAGAATGATCATCATCAGTGGGGATTTAAATTTACCAGGTATAAACTGGGAAGGAAATAAGATAAATAACACAAGGGAACAAAGATTTGCAAATTTCTTAATAAGGGAAGGAGGACTTACACAAGTGGTTGAGCAAAACACTAGGGGACAAAATATTTTGGATATATTTCTAATTAAGCCCGATGAAAACCTTTTGAGGTATCAAGTAACTGAAGGAATAAGTGATCATGAAGCAGTTCTGATGGATATTAGAGGATTCAGTAAACCATCAGCCAAAATTGAAGGGGGAAATAGGTACAATTATAAAAAGGCACAGGTTTCAAATTTGAAGAAATATTTCAGAGAACAATTCAGCAAATGGAAGGAAGGATCAGGTACAGTAGAGTCAAGGTGGGAAGAGTTCAAGGAGATAATAAGAAAGGGGGAAGAAATATTTACTCCAAGGCAGAAAATAAAGAGAAGTAGAGAACCTATGTACTATAATAGGGAAGTCAGGAGGTTAAAGAGGTTGGTAAGAAAAGACCATAACAGAGTTAAGAGACAGCAGGGTAGTAGGGAATAGTTAAAACAACTAAACAAGGACTTAATAACAGCACAGAAAATTGCTAAAGATGGGTTTATGAAGAGTATTGTCAGTGCAGGAGGACCATTGACTGATGCATCTAGAAATTTCTGTGGCTATATCAGGAAACTGAGGATAAGGGAGGGTGTAGAGACACTTATAGATAAGGATGGAGAAGAAGTTACTGACGATTTGAAAAAGGCAGAGATTTTAAGTAACTGGTTCACTGAAAGCATTAGGGACATTGAATCAGAAACAGGTGGGTCTAATTCGGAGAACGAGCTTAACAACACAATTAGAAATGACGATAGTAAAAAATTTGATATTCATCCTGAGGAAATCATGAAGGAAATAAGAAAACTGAAAAAAATAAATAAAGCGGCTGGTGAAGATAACATTACTACAGATATCTCAAAGATAGCCGGATGTGACATTGTACCTTATCTTGAAATATTATTTAAATTGAGTCTAGACACTTGCTGCTTACCACAGAACTGGAAAAGTGCAATAGTAGTACCGGTACATAAAGGAGGGGTGAGAAATAGAGTAGAGAATTACAGGCCAATCAGTTTGACATCAGTGGTAGGTAAATTAAATGAAAGATTGAAATGCAACCACATCAGAAATATATGTGAGGAACGTAAGTGGTTTTCAAGCAGGCAACACGGTTTCAGGCAAGGATATTCATGCGAATCTCAGTTAGTGGGATATATGCAAGATATTTCAGATGAAATGGACAAGGGAGGCCAAATTGATAGTGTAGCACTAGATCTGTCTAAGGCTTTTGACAGAGTAAGCTATAAAATGGTAGTAAATAAGGTAAAAACCATTGGAGTGGATAAGAAAGTGATTTACTGGGTAGAAGAATTTTTAAAAGGTAGAAAACAGAAAGTTAGGGTAGGAAATGTAGTATCAAAAGAAGTGGAAGTAAAAATGGGTGTGCCACAGGGTAGCGTATTGGAACCATTGCTATTCATTATTCTAATGAATAATTGTGTTGATTGTTTACTATCTGAAATTAGATTGTTTGCAGATGACATAATGCTGTATAAAAGAATCAAAACGATAGAGGATTATAAACAGTTGCAGGGTGACCTGGACAGGATATCTAGTTGGGTTGGTAAACATGGATTGAAGATAAATGCAAAGAAGAGTCAGCTTATTAGATACACAAATAAAAAACAAAAGGTTAATTATTAATATAAGGTGGGGAAAGAATTGCTTGCTGAAGACTTGAAATGTAAATATCTTGGCATTACTTTTGATAACAAGCTTAACTGGGCAGGACACATAGGACAGGTGTTAGGAAAAGGTTTCAAAGTTCTGGACTTGTTGGAGAGAGTGATGAAGGAATGTACGAGAGAAGTGAAGGAATTGGGTTACAAAACTTTGGTCAGATCATTGCTCGAATATGGTAGTGTAGTATGGGACCCTCATGTTACGTATCAAATACAGGAGTTGGAGAGGGTACAAAGAAGGGCTGCTAGATTTGTTTCTGGAAACTATCGCAGAATGCAATCAGTGTCAGATATGATAAAGGAGCTGAAATGGGATTCATTGCAAGACAGTAGGAGGATGAGGAGGATCATGGGAGTGTACAGGGCATATACTGGCGATGAGGCATGGAAACATATTGAAATAGGTATGAAAAGTAGTGGATCGAAGGGAAAAGATGACCATGACCACAAGCTGGCACTTGATTTCAGGCACAAGGGTATGGGAAGATTCTCTTTTTTCGGTAAGGGTGTCAGGGATTGGAATGAGTTACCAAGAGAAATGATGAATAATTTACCGAAAACTTTGAAAGAATTTAAAGATAAAATTTGTAGAGGGCAAATGTAGGTTGGTGCAGGATAGGGGGAAGATGGGTGTGTAGGGAAATCGCCACCGGTGCGTGTGCTCCTTTGGAATTAAATTAAATTAAAAAAAAATAATAATGAAGAGGAGAATCTCCTACAAATGGTACAGATAATCCCTGGATGTGAAGAAGCCTGAGAAGCAGACGTAGATGAATGGATGGCAGCGGATGATGCAAGATTGGAGAACATTACTGACGTTGATTTAGTGGCTGCCGTGACTCAAGACCAGGTAGAAGTGGACTGTTGTGACGAAAGTGACAATGAGGAGGAATGTGACAAAGGTGAGCTGGTGCCACACAGTGACGCGGCAGAAGCCCTTGATCTCGCGCTCCACTATTTGGAGCAACTGGACACTGCAACACCAGCTGATTTAATGTTTATGAGAGGAAGGCGCAATTTTGCGTCGTATAACAGACTGTCTTCATTACACCAAAAAACAATGACTGAGTTTTTGTCTTCTAAAAGGTAGGAATAAAATGGGCGCTTGTAAGCATTGTAATTATATCGTAAGTTAATAGGTTTTCTTTCATTGTTATGCACTTTTTAAACTTAATGTTTTCTTGCTAATTTTTCTAATACTTGCTGTACTATACTGTGTAAACTAAAATTGTTTGTGTGTACAGCAGTTAACCGCGCAATTAAATACAGTATGAACTATTTTCATCAACTGTGTTTTAATTCTTTTACCATGTTTCATACTTAGACTAATTTTTTGCCATGTTCGGATTAACCGAACGTGCGGTTTACCGGGGTTCGGATTAGGGTAACACTGGTGTATTTTGTTTTTACCTTGCCTCCTAGCTGGTGGTCTGCTTAGCTCTGATTGGTTGAGCTGTCAAGGTCTCGCAATCCAGCTTCTACATTTGATTAAGCAGTTCGGCTTTGGTATTGTACAGAGTGGTTTTGAATTTTTGTTTTGTTCTAAATATTGATTTATTTAACCGACGTCATTTCATTTTAAACAACTGCAGAATATAAATTAACAATACTGACACTGACAATGCTACCTTCTGTTTTAAATAAATTATTGTATGAAACAATAAGTACAGATTTTTATAAATTGGACAACTATGGAAAAGTTAATATTTCAAGCAATTAGACAGTCAGTCTGAGTAGTAGATAAATTACAACAAATTTTATACAGTAATTGAAATAATTTTCCATTTGTTAGTGACTTTTTTGACTATTCAGAAATTATTACACATCATATACCGATGGAAACGGAACATAAAACAGACAAGTCAGTCCAACAATCATTATAAAATTAAAGAAGGTAAAGAAATATTTCCGGTGTTAATTATTATTTCAAATAAAATGTTTACTGACTTTTAAATGGTAAATTCTGATTTTTAAATGAAATTCTGATTTTGGATAGAAAAATTTTAAATTTGACTTGAAAATGCATTGTTAAACGGCACATTACTTGACTTACAACTAGCATTTGCCCGCTACTTCACGAGCGTGTGCTTTGGTATGTGTAAAAATTCTTTACTGATTTTATTCTATTACCAATTATTAACGTGGAGCGGTATGAGTTGAAAATGTCTTCTAAAAAGTTTCCTTTGTATCAGTGGCGTAGCTAGGTCAACAAGGGCCCCGGTGAAAAAAAATTATTTTGGGTCCTCAGGTCAGATGGGCAACCTTTATTTTGCTTTGTGTTGCTGGTAGTGACCCCCTGAGGTGAGGCTGGGGGCCCCTGAGCTGTGCTTGGAGGCCCGCTGAGTAGTGGTTGGGGCCCCCCTGAGCAGTGAGGGCCTCTTAGTGAGGGGGCTACCTGTGTCTCAGAGGACCCTTAGACGACGGTAGAGCTAAAAAAAAATGTCGTCAGTTTGCCGTGAAGGCCAGTGCGCCCTCTGAACTGCAGTTGGGGGCCCCCTGAGTGTAGGGGCCCGGGTGCACTGCACCGCCTATTCCCATAGAAGCTACGCCCCTGCTTTGTATTAGTTATTACCTTAGGTTCGCTTTTCATACTTATATCCAAGAGTTTGTTTCATTCATATTTTAATGTGATTTAATTGATCAAATAGTAGAAAAGCTACCTGAAAAATTAGCAGTACTAATTCGTGGTTGTAATTATTGTTCGAATTGTAAGAAGTTATTGCTTAGAAAGGATTATATTTTTGCGATATAAGTAAGTGAAACAATGTGTAAGAGAATGAAGATGCTACCTTTATCTTACTTGGTAGGTCGCTAACTACAATGCCTCTGTGTAGACCACATTTCTACTTTGATTGCTTGGTGCACATATGTATATAAATGATCTACCTATCATCCTGGAGCCAGCAATGTATAAGCTGGCCGTGGGAGAATCATGGTGTCCGAAAATCAATTCCTAAGGTTCCCAGTGTCTGGCGCTGAGACTTGTTGATTCTTAGGTTACCAGTAATTGCACGCGTTTAAATTAGAATGGAAAGTTTGATGGTACCAATGATATTCGAGGAATTAACACTTCCTCTCCACGTCCACATCGTATTAGGATAATGGCCTCAGTGTGAAAGGATTACAACAGAAGTCTAGTTCCATTGCACAGCTGTTCCATTGCATGCTTCTGATGAGTTATGATCATGAACGGAGTGCCAACTTATAAATTCAGTTTATGTGCGGGAAAACCAGATGCGCCGCGGAAATGTAAAAATTCAGTTTCGTCGGTTTGATGTTCCACCGTGTTAATAGCTACGGTTTGAAAACCATATTCTGGCAGTATATATATATATATTGCATTTCGTTAATTGTACTGAATTTTTATTACATAATGCTAGTGGCCTTGATTTGGGAATGTTCTGCATATTTGATTTGCTATTCACATAGCAATACAGTAGTAACTTCTATTGAATTAATGACGACGGAAGCATAGAACCAATAAAATTAAAAACAAATTAGGAATCCCGAAAACTCTTACTATCCATGTAATATTAGTTTTATTCCTGGTCCAGCCACAATTCAGCACGATATGTATGGAAATACTTTCACCCACATTAATTAATACCTTCAGTAACATGGCGCTTAAGAAAGCATTTTAATTGGTTTGTAAAACTCATTTAAGAGTTTATTATGCTGTAACAAAATGTGCCAGTTGCGATTCTGGTCAACTTAGACACAACCTCCACTAACATTGCATTCGAAAATCATAGCTTTTATTACCCTTATATGAATAACGACATGCAGCACTTATGGTGGTAGTATGAATTTATTCAGGAAAAGCTTGTAAGGAAAAATGAATAACGATCGGGTCTACTGGAGATCGCGATTCCGCCAAAATAACATTCATTATACTGCTGTAGTCAATCGCAAGACATATTATTTTCACTCAGTAATTCCGTTGTAATACAGCCTGTAGACTACCATTATGTTCAAGCAGAAATTAGGTTGTAATACATCCTGGACCGGCATAATACAGTTAAATGTACTTCGGAAAATATTTCTAGAGGATTATTGCGTTTTAACACGGCAATTCCTGGCGGAATCGCGATCTTCAGTAATCCCGGTTTATTTACTTCATTTTACTTTTAATGACGGAAAGTATTATATCAGAAACAGATAACAGTCATTTATTTGAATGATATATTTGGCGATTCGTCCATTTCGTGTAAACTTTCTCTGAGTTTTTAATAAACTTCATTGTTTCTTATCTTATTTTTTAACCTAGTAGACCTACTTATAACTATACAGGTAATATAATGTAAACATAGAATATCCTTCCCCTTGCATGAATTTTTGCATCTGGTTGTCGTAGATAAATAAAAAGCAATATGCAAATTTAAATGAACGTATTAATTGTAACTTTGTGACTTATAATTGCCTCGCATTAATTTTTTTCCCCTGTTCTCCATATTTCTAATATCTCTGCTCACTGCTATTTTGCGGCAATAATATCGTTGTCGAAATGCTAGTGTCACATCGCTTATACAGTAAATAGTCATATCCTTTATGATTTTAATCTAATAAAAAAGTTAGATTAAATCACTTAATAGCTAACATATGTATCAAAAACTAAGGGTATCATATATAATGGTAGTAGGAATTTATTATGGAAAAGCTTATAAGGAGAAACGAATAAGTCATTTTTAAAGATATCTTTCGATATATGAATACATTACTCTGGTTAGATTATCAGAGTATTTGGTTAGGATTTTACATAAATAAATGCATTTTACTTTAGATGACGGAGACTATAATTTCGAAAACGGATGACTGTTATTTATTTGACTAATACATTTCGCATTACGTTTCTCCGAGTTTTTAATAAACTTCATTGTTTCTCACCGTCAGCCAAAACAAATGTTAGGTTATGGTTTAACCTAGTCCTTATAACTGATACAGATAAAATAGCGTAAATATTGAATTCCCTTCTCCTTACATGAATTTCTGCGTCTAACTGATAGAGATAAAATAGCGTAAATATTGAATCTCCTCCTTACATGAATTTCTGCGTCTAGCTGTAAATGAACGAAAAGCAAGATGATGGAAGAAATGTAATATGGTGGCTGTTGATTGGCGAGTGAAGCCTGGCACGTGACCGTTCTCTAGCCAATAGCTATAGTAGCAATAGACGACGTACCCAGACTCCAGAATAGCGTTTTATATAACAGGATTATAACTTTTAATTGCAATAGAGCTAATGCTCCGGTGGCAATTCCCCATGTCATCTAATTACCTCATTTGCATTATTTTTAAAATTTTCTTTTATAATTGAAGTGTTAAATTCCTCCCCCATTTACTTTTTCCAGTCTACAAATTTTAGTTTTAAATTGTTTAAGCGTTTTTGAGAAAATATTCATCACTTCGCTTGGTAATTTGTTCCAATCCCTGACACCCTTACCAACAAAAGAAAATTTTATGCACTATTCTTAATTCTTTGATCAATATCCCTCCAAGCCCCTGTACATTCCCAGTAATCTCTTCATCCTCCTCCTTTCTTACAATAACTCCCAATCCATCTCATCGACATGGTGTTGATAATTTCTAGGATGTACTTATTGATGTAATTTTGTCTTAAATCACATCTAACAATCAAATCGTTGTCACAGTTGCATTTATCATCACTATGCGTAAACTTTGGCTGAGATTATGTAGAAAAGCATAAACTTTGGTAAGGATGTACAGTATCTGTAGTCGTAACGAAAAATATTATTTTTGTAATATTTAACTTAACTAATAAAATCAAATTTTTTAATGTTGATATGGAGTATTTCATGATAACCGTGGTGCTGCAAATTTATATCGATATATTACAGTTAACACAGCTGAAATTATCATCACTGTGCGTATACTTTTGCTGGGATTTTATATTAAATGTATATGTGGGATTATATAGTTAAGTATAGACTTTGGTAAGGATTTATCTGTGGACATAACGGAAAATATTATTTCCGTAATATTTAACTTATCTAAAGAGTAGTCTTATTTTTATATTTGGATACAGAGGATTGCACGATAACCTTGGTGCCGCAAATTTATATAGACATTGCAATTACCTACGACTTATTCCTGTTAGAAGTGTGTTGTAGTAAAAGTGTTCTTTTTATTAATAATAACAGCATCTGAATTATTATTATTAATTTTTTTAATGATATATTGATTCGATCACTTATTCTGCTTTAAAATAGAAATTTAGGCGGACTAAAACTAATCCTACGCGATATCACGCGTTAAGAATTATTTTTAATTTCCTTCGTTTACAGAGACCCCATATTACTAATGTGGTTATTTCAGCCACATGTAAATAAGTCCAAAGTTTCAAGAATCGATCACTATACAGCACAGCGAATGTATCAATGCGGATGTGACAGAAGCTATGATATACGAAAGTAATCTTTATCCAAATTAGTGGTTAAGTTGAAATGCAGCCTGGACCAGAATGACAATTGATTCGCTTTGTTGGAGTATGAGGCATAATGGATTTAGTTTTATTGTTATTATTATTGGTGTGGCATAATGTTTTAAGATGCCTAATTAATTTTTAGTTCACTGGTTCCATGTTGCTGTCGTCATTAACCCAAAGCACGTATGGCGATAAACATTGCAAAATCAGGGTTATGAAACTTATTTAATAGAAATAATAGTTTATTTTACTGGCCGTGGTTTTAACAGAAGCCAAAATTTGTACAAGCGTGCCTTGGGTTATATTACTGGCGAATATTTGCACTTTATAGCCACAAAATATATATTAATCGAGTAAAGTACATATAAATATGGAAAGTTCTGCAGAAGTCAGTGTGGGAGAAAATGTATTGTTACCTGTTGATATTTATAGTAGCTGTTTTTCAGGCATCTTTCTTCGAGAAAAAAACTGATTTTCTTATCCATAACGATATGTAAAGAAGAAGTATTGGCTTATTAATGTTCAGCGATCACGTAGAGATATTGTTCCAGAGACAATCTGTGTAACTGTCTACCAGATAAAATGTATGTCTAAAATATTAGTAATCCAACGCATTTTGCATGGTAACTTATCTGTTGTGATGCAAGTCAACGCTTATTACGTTTAATTCGCGTATTCCGTTTATTTTAAACACTGCGGTCCAGAAAACTGAGTAACAAAAGTAAAAAAATAAAATAAAACTGAATCCAATGTTTTGTCAGATTTTTGCGAAAGGAGTGCGCGTCTGAAGTGAATAATGATCGGCTGCACACAATTTTCCAAATATAAAGGATTTTAATTGCTTGATTCTCCCCATGGCACATATAAGTCATTAGCTACTTTCGAAGATTTTGACTTGTACCATTAGTTACAAAAATTTGAAAACCCCGTCCAAATTGCTGTCATAGTTTTAAGGCGGCTCCCGTTCAAATAAAGAGACATACGCAGCTTGCTTACAGACTTATAGTAGTATAGATAATTATCATTAATTTACATTCACGACGAGTTTTTCCTCGACATGTATTGGATTGGTGTGGTACTGTTATAAACATTTGACTTCTCTAGTTTGTCCAGATCCTGATTTAAATGGTGACATTCACCAAGCGTTTGTCTCTGATCATTTATTTGCTGTTAACTGAACTCTCCGAATTTTCCATGAACGAGCTAAAGCCACTCGTCGATATTGTTAAACTTGTGATGTTATCTGGAAATTTTTTAATTTTGTTTTAACTGTTGCGGCTGCCATGTCTCCTCTTTCGAGATTCTATCTAATAAGATAACGTGTCCGACCGTTGTGGAAGAGTGATAACGCTCTGCCCTGCATTAGGAGGACATGGTTTCGAATCCCTGTCCAGTCAGCCATCCAGATTTCCTGAAATATCTCCTCTCGAATTGAATTGCGATGGAGCGCAAGCTCCTATGGTAATTTCCATACTCATCTAATTACCCTTTTCTTATAACACTATATACCGGTTTGGTTCCTTCAAAAGCCATAGGCTTTTCCCCTTCCTTTCTGGCCTCTAATGCTCTAATGATTTCGACGCCGATCAGGCGTAAAGAATGAAATAATTTGCTACATCGAATAACAATATTGTTACTTTTATAGTGCCTGTTATGATCTTGCAGTTTTGTAGGTACAGTATGTAATGTTTAAAGTCTCCCACTACTGCAAGGTATTCATAGACGTCTGGCGTTGGAAGGGAGTCGTCTTTAACACGTATCATATCTACCATCATTTTTCGCAGGGCGTCATTAATTATTCGGATGTCAAACTTTAAAAAAAAGAGGAAACGGGAAAAATGACTGTCACCTTGTACATTAGATTTGTCATGACAGTAGCGCCTATATGCGAAGGTCGCTCCGTAAATTATGGGATCGAGAATTTCGACTTAGGCGGATAGCTCAGCCAGTTTGTAGCCATTGATTTGAAGTCCTAATTCCGTACACCTTTGAACTCCAAGTCATCCTCGTCGCAAATTTTGGTGGCCTTAATTACCAATTACTGATGTCTTCAACTCCTCGTGTTTTGCGATGATGAGAATCGGCATGGATATATCGCTTATTATGAGTGGGTTTTAAGAATTTTGTATTTGTATTTATTGGTCCCTTAGCTTCATATATAGTACAAAGTACAAATGATATGAGATAAGACACCGAATGGCTCGAACCATTTTCTTCCTTCGCCGTCAGTGTGGCCAAGTTGCGATCTAGACCACTTGTCAACATAATTCTAAACCAGAACGCCTGCTTCATTGCTGCGTTGTTGAGGATATCTCCCTCAAATGCGTCCTTGAAGATGTCGCCCACGATTGGTGACCGGAACAACTAATCACTGCTCCTGCCATAAGTGTTGTATTGGAAAAAGGATGGTTTGCGATTGTAATCTGTCAGTTCTGTCCACTCTCCTAATGGACCGGCAGTTTTTAACTTACCGGTATTGTCAATTATCGTGATTGCTTACCCCTCCAGAATGTTTGTATAAAAGAACTAGCATTTGCCCGCTGCTTCACGCGCGCGTGCCTTGGCAGGTGTAGAAATTATTTACCGATTTTATTCTCTTATAAGACATTAACGTGGAAAGGCATGAACTGTTAATGTATTCTGAATAGTTTCGTTTTGTTTCGGTTAATACGTTAGGTTCGGTTTTCATACTGATGTCAGAGAGTTGTTTTATTCATATTTTAACATGATGCAATTGATCCAATAGTAGAAAAGGTTCCTGAAAAATTAACAGTAGTAATTCGTGGTTGTAATTATTGTGCGAAGTATAAACATTTATTGTTTAGAAAGGCTTTCACGGTTCAAACGACGTTCTTTCTTCTGTGCGCTTTCAGAAGCTATGGATTTAGCGTATAGAACCCGGTTATAGGTCAATCGCTTTTCTCGGTGCAGGTTACTTTCATTTGCTCTAGCTATTTCATCTAGTTCTCTTTGACCTTGCAGACGATGTTGTCGGTCTATTTCACTCTCATTTAGCCGAATATTATTTCTGAAAGCAATATTTATCTCAGCTAAAACATAATATTTTTAAATGCTGATATGGAGGATTCCACGTTAACCGTGGTACCGAAAATTTAAATGGATATATAACAGTTGTAACGTTAAGAAAGCTGATATTATAATCATTATGTGTAATTTTTTTTGGCGATTTTATGTGTAAACTTTGCCTGGGATTATATAGCTAGGTATAAGCTTTGTTAAGGATGTATCTGTGGATTTAAAGAAAAATATTCTTTCCATGATACTTAACTAAAAAAAGTTTATTTTTAAATGTGGATACCGAGGATTGCAACATAACCACGGTGCCATAAATTTATGTAAATATAGCAGTAATCTACGACTTAGTCCTCTTGGAAGTGTGCTGAAATATAAAAATTCGTTACCAATAATCACAGCATCTCAATTTTTCTGATTTATTTATTTTTTGTTGTTTGGATATTGGTTTTATTTTATGTTGATACACCATCAATTATTCCTGCTTTAAAATAGAAATTTACGTGAATTGGAGCTACTCTTGATTTCAAATCGTCGTATCATTACTGTCATTATTTCAGTCAGATCCAAAAATGTCGAGATGTGATCATGGTACAGTTTATGTAGTAACGTGCATGTAACTGAAACAATTATTTCTGAGTGGCAACATTATCGCAAGTTGTGAATCGCTTGAAATGCAACCTGACAGCTGATATGATGCTTTGTTATAGGCCTAAGAGACGATGCCTGCAGCTTTATAATCTACGCGGTGTAGCATTAGGATATGAAACATTTTTAATTTAAGTTTCTTTCAATATAGCCGTATTTTCTATGTAATTATTTCAATCGCATGTAAGTACCTGGCGAAACAACCGCCTGGACCAGATGACAATTGACTCGTTTTGTTTAGCATCAGGCATAACGGGTTTAGTTTTAAAATTTACGCGGTGTAGAATAGAATTTTAGGATGCCTAGTTATATTTGAAATAAAAATTCATTACCAATAATCACAGCATCTCAATTTTTTCTGATTTATTTATTTTTTGTTGTTTGGATATTGGTTTTTATTTTATGTTGATACACCATCAATTATTCCTGCTTTAAAATAGAAATTTACGTGAATTGGAGTTAATCTTGGTTTCAAACCGTCGTATCATTATTGTCATTATTTCAGTCAGATATAATTAATTCAAAAATGTCAAAATGGATCACGGTACAGTATATGTACTAATGTGCATGTAACTCAAGCAATTATTTCTGAGTGGCAAAATTATCGCAAGTTGTAAATCGATTGAAATGCAACCTGGACAGTGATGACAGCTGATATGCTTTGTTATAGGCCAAAGGGACGATTCTTTTAGCTTTATAATTTACGCGGTGTAGCATTAGGATCTGAAAATTTTTTTATTTGAGTTTCTTTCAATATATCCGTATTTTCTATGTAATTATTTCAGTCGCATGTACCTGAATTTTCGGATGCCTAGTTATATTTGCACGTTATAGCCACGAGACATATTAATCGAATAAAGTACTTCCAAATATGTGCAATTCCGCACAAGTCATTATGAAAGAAGTATGTTTTATTACTTGCTGATATTTATAATAGCTGTTTTTCAGACATTGCTCTTCGAGAAAAAACTGAATTTCGTATTGTGGCTGTATTGTACAGAATTCACGTAGCAATTTTGTTCCAGAGACAAACTGTATAACAGTCTACCAGAGACAATACATCTTCAATATTTGTAATACAACTTTTTCGTAATTCAACAGACCTGTTACGATTCAAGTAAATGTTGATTATACTTGATTCACGTATTCTTTTTATTTTGAAGTACTGCGGTCCAGAAAAATGAATCGCAGAAGTAAAAAAAAGGAAATCCTAAATTTTGTCAGGTCTCTTTATGAAAGGAGTGACCGTCTGAATGTGTATAATTATCTGTGTTCTACAGTTTCACATTTCTGAAGTTTTTTACTGACTTTCTTCTTCCCATGGTACATATTAGTCGTTAGCTACTTCTGCAGATGTTGATCAGCAACATTAGCTTTAAAAATTTGGAAACACCATGCAAATTGATGCGGTAGTTTTTGCGTTATTAGAGATCAAGCCTCACTACAAACGCAGCTTGCTTACAGATTTATAATAGTATAGATACAATATATAATAACTTTTCAATGAGTACCATTACATCGAATCTAGCTTCCGATGCGGATTCTGCTTGTTGGGTTTATAATGGAGCCCTCGTTGGTATGGTAGTCAAAAGTATTCATCACCCAAGTAGAATTTACTTTATCATATATATCACAACTACAATGTCAGCCCTCTCTCTACCCATTTTAGTGCCACCCGTTCATCTTTGGAATGATTATGGCGTGGTCGTTTCGCAAGGGAGAGAATCCGGGCAGACAAAATTTGAATATAATAATAATTTTTTTATATAAATGAATTCTAATTAACCGACTTCAAAAAAAGGAGGAGGTTCTCAATTCGTCTGTTTTTTTTTTGTATGTATGTTCAGCGATATCTTCGCCAATTTTCAACCGATTTAAATGAATTTTTTTTAGTGGGTAGGGTATACCTCCAAAGTGGTCCCATATGAATTTCATTGAGAAACCACCCCTTCTACCCCCTTCAACCCCTTTATTTTTATACAAATCCACATTTTTTATTCAGTCTCGTTGAAACTTTGGACATATATAGCCAAAAATAAAGAGAAAAATACTGTCAACTTTTGGTTTAAAAAAACTGAACCCCTCTCCCCCTATTCACCCCCTTGATTTTTGCCAATTTTCTTTATTCAAAGCTACAGTCGACACCATTTAACTGATCTCCATTAAAGTTGGCAATTACGTGTAGTTTTTCATGGAGAAGGTTACTGACCAAAAAAATAAAAAAAAACACCCCTCTCCCCTTTCCACCCCTTAATTTTATAGGAACCTACATTTCTTTTCTGACTTTTATTGAATTTTGCCCATGTATACTTTAAAACAAAGAGAAAAATCCTGTCGACATTTGGTCTGCCAAAGCTCAACCTCCTCCCTCCTTCCACCCCTTTAATTATTGTTAATGTTCTTCATAAAAAGCTACACTCGACATGACCAATTATCATCAAAGTTGGCATATACATGTAATTTTTTATGGAAAATCGACCAAAAAATAAGTAAATAAAAAACCACCCCTCTCCCCTTTACATCCCTTAATTTTTATACAAACCCACATTTTTATCCGATTTCGATGAAACTTTGGACATGTATAGTCAAAAATAAAGAGAAATATACTGTCAAATTTTGGTTTGAAAAAACTGAAGCCCTCTCCCCCTATCCACCCCTAAATTTTTACCAATATTCTTTATACAAAGCTACAGTCGACCCCATTTAACTGGTCTCCATAAAAGTTGAGATATACATGTAATTTTTCATGGAGAAGGTTTCTGACCAATAAATAAACCACCCCATGTATCCCTTTACAACCCTTAACGTTCCCAGCTGACATGCGTCTCTTGTGACGTTACATATCTGCTCGTGCCGATGTAAACAGATGGGCGGTTTGCTTATTTCGTGGATAAAATGAATTCTATAGTTTGCAAGTGGTGCACAGTGCTTCAGTGTGTAAACACAACATTTAGATACAAATTGTTTGTTTATTTCCACACAAGGAATACATGCCGAAAAAGTGGTTAAAGCTTACACGATGCGATCCAGCATATTTGCCTAAAAAGTCTACAATATATTTTTGTGAAGACTACTATCACCTAAGTTTTGTTTAATAAGCTATGTACCTCAATATGTTGTCATATGAAAAACTCCAAACTTTATCGATAAATTACAACTTCTGAGATTATACCGCCGTTCGTTGTAAATGTGTGGAATTTTTTTTTATTAATACAGTTGCCAAACGATACGGAAAATTACTTGGAGTATCATATAATGGGGCAAGTGTCACAAATACGCATGAAACACTGTTGCCTTCCAACAAACCCATGTTTTGAATTTGATAATAAATTATTTCTGTTTACCAACGTTTTGCACATAACTATCTGTGGTGTTTTTTAAATCCTTTTACAATGTTGCAAACCTGCGTTCTCTAACTTAAATGTTTACACTACTTTAAATACAGCAGACGAAATCTACAAGACATTTATTTTACGTTTCCATTGTTGCGTCCTGGTTGGCTTTTACTTCCGCGAGCGGTTCGGAAGATGAGAGCTTGATATTAGAATCAATTGCAACATGGGTATTCACTTCAGACTAGGGAACTCGGAGTGGAATAACTGGTAGAAATAAACATACACAAGAATTATCAGAGATAAGTTTGCAGCTCACGAAGACCGACTTACACCTGTGAACCTAAGTTTCGTCGGTAAAGCTTGCTAAGAAAATCAAAGTCTAAGGCTAAGATAGGTGCGAGTTCTGAATTCTAAGTTCAACTCCTACATTTGTTTAACCTAAGTCCCAGGGAGGTGCGTGGCTTCAAAGTACTATTCGACCATGTCGTTCCGTCGACTAAGTCCTATACTGGCATCGGAGCCTATACCAGAACCTAAGTTCTGCTTCCTAATGAAGCCTGAAGTCGAGAGTCGAAGTCCTGCTAGTCTAGCTGCCGTGCCCCGCTACGGTCAGCTTCCAACCCCACTCACTGGCGGCTGGTCCCTAACTAGCTTTGCTGCTGTGCCCCGCACTAGTCAGCTCCGACCCCACTCACTGGCAGTCGGCCCTACTCTGTCTTCTGTTAGCTCAGCCACCACTATTTATACTCCTAATGATGTCATTAGTTGTGTCCTCTGGACCTTCGAGAACATTCTGTGGCGCATCCTACCATCTTGGTCACGTTGCTTTGCATGTGTTCGGCTACCCTGTCTGAGCCTCCCTCATAACTCCGGAGGATTTCTCCTGGCAGCTTCCGTCTGCCTAACGACTTTGTTTGTGTCCTTGATAACTTTCTCATTAGTTGCTTCATCCACAACTTGCGTTCTGGCGTCGAGTTTCCTAAATCTAATACTTGCATTATATTACAGTTTTATTGGACCTAGCTGCCTTTGCGATTATTTCGCGGCATTCGTGACACATTCGCGACACCTCCCCCCCTAGGGGAAAATTTTGCAATCTCTCTTGAGAGTGCAAAATTTTCTATGCCTATGTCGGCTGTGTGAGCTGCCTTTTTATTTAACTCTTAGTTCATACATTTTATACATTTTAACAAATTTTCTTTTATCTTCATCTTCTTCAGAACCTGTACCTGTAATAGAAACATCTTTCATAACAACTTCTTATGAAACAACAAAAATATATCATTTCATTATTTTTACCACAATATTTCTGTAACCTTTACAGAACATCTTATTTATAAAGACAATTATACAATGCAACTATTATTTCTTTATTTCCCTAACGTTTGTCTGTCTTTGACCAAAACGTTAGTGGTTTCCTGGGTTCGTATGCTACGTATCTTTCTGGTCGTCGCACACGCTCACTTAGCACTGTATCACTCGGCTCTATTGCATATCTACTTCTTACAGGTTCAAACGTGATTCGCTCACTTTCTTCACTGTTAATTTCAGCTGGATGGTACCTAACTACCCCTGTGTCAGGATATTGATTTACAATCTTATTTCTCACACAAATCTTTGTGCAACAGTCATCACCCATAGCCTTACAAAAGAATCTGAAGCAATCTCTGCAACATTTACAATATCGGCATATACAGCAAGTTATTATCATTATTACAATCCCGGTTCCAGCATAACCCCAAATAGGTTTATTGTCTAATGAAAGTGAATCAAACACTGTTCTTTGTTGGTATGCGATTTCCTCTTCTAATTCATCCAATTTATGCCCTGCCGCTGTTAAATCATCTAGCTGGCGAACTACTGGTTCGACTGGCAAGTATAGAGGTATTTCTGATATGTTTTTCTTTTCATTATTTACTATGCAGCAATCTATATCTAGGCTTAAGCTCGGAACAATATCATTGATCGATACTTTTGATCTAATGGTATGTTCGGATTGGATTATTATTTGTGCTCCGTAACCCTTACATTTACTTAAAAATTTAAGTTTCCCTGTTCCTTTAATAATTACATCTGCTGGCTTATGGCCATTACACAACACCGTAAGCCCTTCCTCTTTGGGTGCTACAAAAAGCCACTCATTTCCTCTAATTTGTGTCCATACACTTTCATTTAGCGTGATATATTTTTGTATGCAATCATCTGGAATCTTAACTACAGGTTGAAGCATTCTAGCTTCGCATACCTCATGGTCGTAAGTTGACAACAGGACAAAAGTTTGCTTACAAATATTATGAGTAGGTTCTATCTTTTTACATATTAATTGATCATCATCTAACTTAATATACTTCCTCTTTGCATCATCCATTAATAGAAACCTCTTTTCTGGTGATATGTAAGTGAATAGTCGCTTATTTTGACTTACTTCGACTGGTAGAGGCCATAACTTATACATGTTATACCTTTCGCTGTCCACAAGCAGAATATTTAAAACATAACTCAGTATATTGCCTGAAATGAAAACATCCAAGTCAATTGCTCGCATTAATTGATACCCCTTGGCTTCGGTCAGTTCTATAGGGAATTGCTTATCCTTTATTTCTTCTTTAATTAACTGTAGGTATCTAACCACTTGTACAGGGTTGATCAAATGCGGTGACAGAATACCTTTTTGCGCATTTACTATCGCGGTTACGAGTAGATCATAATCTCGCTCTACTTCATTGAATATCGTTATTAATTGTATCAACTGCTCATTCAACGTTATGGATATACCAAGTTGAAGTATCCTTTTGTCTGTACTAGCTTCGTAATTAAATACATGCTCATTTAATTTCAATATTCCTGCCGTAATCATTCTCTCATTTCTCTCTATCGAATCAACCGTGTGGTTGAAACTAACTAATGTTGCTCTTACAATAGTAACTTGCTCTTTTGATAATTTTAATAATTGTTTCTGTTCCTGTTCTAACGAATTAATCTTTGATTTAAAATATGTGGCGTCATCTTCATCATGGCCATAATTAGTCTCCAGGCTGCTGCCATTGTCCCTGTAATTACAAAAGAATTCTTTTAATCTATTGGCATGCACCTTTGTAAATTTATTTTTCTTTAATTGTATTACAACATTCGGTCCCTTGGTTTCAATTACCGTATACGGACCTCTCCACTGGCTGTCTAATTCTTTGAGCGACCCCTTCTCACACTTTCGTCAAATAACAGGACTTTATCTCCCGGTTTGAATACTACTGGGTTTTGTGTTTTATCATAATTCTCTTTGCTTTTCTCTTTTGCTTGCGCCGTCGCTTCTCGTGCACATTGGTGCATGGCTCTCAACCTTTCCCTTAATTCTATTACATAATCATCATAGATATATATCACATCATCCGGTTTCTTTTGCAGTGCCCCTGGCACGTTACAGATTCTTCCGAAAAACAACTCGTGAGGCGTATACCCTGTAGTACTGTGTGGTGTTGTGTTGAAGACAAACACCGCATATGGGATCCAGGTATCCCAGTCAGTTTGACCTCTGTTTACATAATGTCGTAACATTTCTGTCAAGGTGCGGTGCGTTCTTTCTAATGCACCGTTAGCCTGCGGGTGGTAACTTGTTGTGTGGATTTTTTCTATCCGCAATAATCTACATGTTCGCCTCATGACGTCACTCATAAAGTTACTCCCCATGTCGCTTAACAAAATCGACGGTATTCCAAACCGTAGGATTACACGCTCTACCAGTACTCTTGCTACTGTATCCGCATCTTGTTGCTCTATTGGTTCCGCCACTAAAAACTTCGTTAGAGCATCCTGAAAGGTGAGTATGTATTTATTTCCATTTTCCGATCGTTGCAACGGGCCTACAATATCAATGTCACATCTCTCAAAAACATGTTCTGGGGTCTTCGTAATCTCCATCGGCATCTTTGTTTTGTTTTGGGTGATCTTATTTTTCTGGCAGCTTTCGCAATGGCGAATGTACTGCTCAATGTCGGCTTTCATACCTTCCCAACTACAATATTTCTTTATTCGCTCATAGGTCCTACCTATGCCTTGATGACAGCCTATTGGTGATTCATGGTACTGCCGCAATATCTTCATTTTTTCTTCCTGAGTAAGATTTTCCTCATTATTGGCACTTGGTGGTACTGTTTCTTTTGTTGTATTCTCATTAACAGCTGTTTCAGTACTCTTTTCTTCTTCCTCCTTACCGGCTATCTCTCTACCAGTTTCTCTAATACTCCGAATTCTTGAAAGAGCGTCCGCAGCTTGATTCCTTTTTCCGCTCTTATAAACGATTTCGTAATCGTATTCTTCTAGTTTAAGACGGAACTTCATTAATCTCGATGACGGATCTGAAATACTATTAATCCACGTCAACGGTTTATGGTCCGTACATACTGTAAATTTCCTTCCAAACAAATAAGGTCGAAATTGCTTAATCGCCCAACAAATAGCTAACATTTCCCTCTCTATTGTACTATAATTCCTTTCTGCCTTATTCAAAGTCCTGGACGCGTAGGCTACAGGCAAATCCTTGCCGATTTTCCCTTGGCTTAACACCGCTCCAATCGCATCTTGACTTGCGTCCGTAGTAACTATAAAATTTTTCTGGAAGTCAGGATACTGTAATATGGGAGGGCTCACCAATTTTTCCTTCAAGTGTTGAAATGCCTCTTCCTGTTTTTCTCCCCAGGTATATGTAACTCCCTTTTTTAACAGTTCATACAAGGGTTTGGCAATTTTACTATAATTGCTTATAAATCTTCTATAGTATCCACTCAGACCTAAGAACGCCTTTAATTGTGTTGTATTGCTTGGTCGTGGGTACTGTTGTACGGCTTCTACCTTTTTCGGATCGGGCTTCAATCCTTCCTCGGTGAGTACGTGACCCAAAAATGTAACTTCCTTGCGCAAAAACTCACATTTGTCCACTTGCAGTTTGAGGTTATACTTCCGTAGTCTTTCGAAAACATCTTCTAATCTTGCATTGTGCTCTCCCAATGATGATCCGAAGACAATTACGTCATCTAAGTAGATGAACACTTTCTCACCCTGTAATCCTACCAGTACGGAATTCATTAGTTTTTGGAAGGTATTTGGTGCCGTTTTTAATCCCATAGGCATTCTTTTAAATTCATAGTGTCCATATGGGGTGCTGAAAGCCGTTTTCTCCTGGTCCTGTTCATCTATCAGTACCTGATAGTACCCTTTCGCTAAATCTAACGTTGAGAAATATTTTGCTTTACCGAGCCCATCTAGTATTTCATCAATCCTTGGTAATGGGAACACGTTATTTACTGTCAGATCATTTAACTTCCTGTAGTCTATCACTACGCGCCATTTCTGCTTTCCACTTGCAACCATTTTCTTTGGAATTATTAGTACCGGTGAATTCCATGCACTATCACTAGGTATCACTATGTCATCTTGTAGCAATTTTTCTATTTCACCTTGCAGGATTTCTTTTTGAGCTTCCGGTATTCTGTACGATCTCAGACGAACTATCTTTCCATCTGCCTCAGGGAGGAGCTTAATTTCATGTTTAATAGCCTCTGTGTAACCTAATGTATCTCCCGGCAAATGAAAGACATCATTATATGCTGCGCATAGTTCTAATAGAGCCTCTTGCTCTTCCTTATTTAAATGGTCTACTCGGAGGTTTTCCTTTAACTTGGTTAGTCGCGATTTATTCTCTGATCGCTCCTTCCTAATATGCCTTACGCATATTTCCTTGGACTCGGGCAGTTTTTCTGCTGTTATTAGGGGATTCTTTAACTTAACTTCTTTTTCCGTGGTATTTAACATACTCGTTATGCACATTCCGTTTCTTACGGACACTAAAGCTTCGGGCATATATAAACCTGGTTGCAACTCCTGTTTCGGGATGATCGCCTCAGATACATCCCTCAGAGCAATTCGCACCTTCACGATCTTCTCTTCGCGCGGGCCTATTATTATCTCAGAGCTTCGAGCCTTCCCAGCTTCCACTCTACAATTAGTTTCTTCCTTCGCGAACCTAGTCGCCTTCGGTTTCGTGGCTTTAACCACCTCTGCATAAGCGCGTTTCCTCGCCTTCTTATGCCACGCAGTTTCTACTGCTAACGAATCGGACTCTTCCGTCTTCGTTACATTATTGCGCCCCCTCACAGGGCCTACCATCTTCGAGTCAGCACCTACTGCCCTCGAAAACCGTTCGTCGCGTCGCACAATTCCGTTAGTGGACCGACAAACATTACCACGCCCTTTCATAGAGCCTACCGTTTCCGATGCAGCTCCTACTGCTCTCGGAAATCTTCCGTCGCATCTCACAATTCCGTTAGTGAGCGGACAATCTCGCCTTTTCACGGGGCCTACCGTCTTCGAGGTAACACCCAGTGTTCTCGGGAAAATTCCGTCTCGACCCACAGGTCCGTTAGCGGGTGGACAAATTTCTTTTCGTGTCGTAATCTTCACGACGCCTTTCTTGTCACGTCGCACAGCTCCATTAGTGGACGGACAAATTTCACCTGATGTCGTAATCCCTACGACCTTCCTACTGTCACATCGCACAGTTCCATTAGTGGACGGACAAATTTCACCTGATGTCGTAATCCCTACGACCTTCCTACTGTCACGTCGCACAGTTCCATTAGTGGACGGACAAAACACTATTAGGTGTCGCAATCCTTGCAAAACCTACACTCTTGTGGGTTGGTGAGGCAATCCAACGGCCACAAGCTTCACTACAACGCATCCCACGTTGCTTTAGATATGGCCCTTCTTGCGCTGTTTGCAACCTAATTCGCCTCCCGCGAATTTCAATAGTCTTGTTCCCGTAATCTATCACGGCCTTGTTTCTTGCTAGGAAGTCCCTTCCCAACAGGCCCTCAAATGGCAAATCTATGTTTGCATCAATTATATGAAACTTCTGCTTTAGCGTCAAATCCTTTGCAGCTTGTAACTTTATTACCACAGAAGCTTTGGTTTGTACAACATTGTTACTAATACCCTTAATTTTAACTTTTTCTTTACTATTACTTTTCACTGCCCTTGGTATGCTGTCCCTTTTTATTAAACTCAATTGTGCCCCACTGTCCACCAAGAACTTTACCTGATTACGCTTAGCTCCCTCACATTGCATCACTACAAATTCATTCTTATTTGTGCAGTCTACTTTATATACTTTTTGGGGCCTGGCGCAATGTGACTGCCTCATTACGCCACTTAACAGTTTACCGGTGTATTATTCCTTTTTCTCACTACCCCGGTATTTTCACGGCACTCTCGAGCATAGTGCCCTTTTCTATTACATTTGAAACATATAATTTCATCTATGTGTGGCACCTTTTTCTTGAAGGGTGTATTCTGCACTGTGTCTACCGTGTTTCTTGTAGTTTCTCGCCGCATTCTCGCCATCCTAACACTGTTTTCTCTCTCTAGTTTCTTCACTTTAGCGAGTAGGGTATTAATCGCCTGTTTATCCAAATCGTCCTCCTTTTCAATTACCCTTATGCGTCTTCGCGCATAACAATTCTTCGTTATATGACCGGAATTTCCGCAGTTAGAGCAAGTAACTTCCCTGTTTTTCTCTGCTCTCGGGACTCTGAATGGATATCGCGATATCGGCTTCTCCTTTGCCGATGCTATCGCGCTCTCTTCGGTAGATGCAATTTCAACTGCCTCTGATAGAGTTATGGTTTCTCCCCTAGCTCTTACTATTGTTTTTATTCGGTCATCATACAACCCCTGGATGAAGACCGCCCTTCCTAACTTTAGCACAAGAGCTATACTACCCGCTAGCTCGGTTTCTGCCATGACATCTTTTATCGCCTCCCTGAACTGGTGTTGGAGGGCATCAATGCGCGAACCCCATTGTGCTATACTTTCCCACGATTCCTGCCTGCTGGCAAACATTTCACATGCATATAAGTCTAGCGTTCGCTTACACCCATAGTTTTCAACTAAAATCGCGCGAACTGCCGGCCAAGTGGTGGTCAAATCTCGGACGAGCAATTTACTACGGGCCGTACCGACTATACGAGCCTTGATAAATTTTAACAATATTTCGCGCTGTTCTGGCTCTATCAGCTCGTAAGCACTATCGCAATTATCTAAAAACTCATTAAGTTGCGCCTTATCACCATCGAAGGAATGAGGAATTAATTTAATCACTTCATTCAAACTCAGATAGTGCCTAGGTGATGACTGCGCACCCTGGCTACCTGACACAGATTCGTTAGGCATGCTGCTTTTTGCGCTCTCACCTGCTGAAAGTAACTATTGCGTGGGGACGGTGTGTGGCGCCCTCCTGGCTGCCTCTGCCGGCTGCTACTGTGACCCGTTGGCGGCTGGCTGCTGACTGTTGGCTGCGGCCGCCTGTTGATCCCTTGGCTCGCCCCGTCGACCTCGGCTGCGTCACGGCTGCTGTCTACGACTCTTGTAGACCTGGCTCGCTGACCTGGTTCGCCTCCTCCTTGGATGCTGCTGACGGATGCGTTGCGGCTACCTTCGTTGTCGAGTGGCCCCTCTCGTACTCGACCAATGGATCCTCTTCTTTCTTCTCTTGGCCTACCTACTGCGCCACCTCCCTTGTTCTCTAAGCCGTCAGTCTGGCTATGACCTCGGGCTGAGTTCTACCAGAAATTTCTGAACACCTATTCCTCAAGTCTGTGGCCTTATACTGCCGTTATACTGACCTTTGGCCAACCCTGGCTAACTTTTGGTCAAGCAGTATCTAACTGGGCTATCTCTGGCCAAACCCCACACTATAGACACCAAATTTTTATGCCCCTATGTTGCGTCCTGGTTGGCTTTTACTTCCGCGAGCGGTTCGGAAGATGAGAGCTTGATATTAGAATCAATTGCAACATGGGTATTCACTTCAGACTAGGGAACTCGGAGTGGAATAACTGGTAGAAATAAACATACACAAGAATTATCAGAGATAAGTTTGCAGCTCACGAAGACCGACTTACACCTGTGAACCTATGTTTCGTCGGTAAAGCTTGCTAAGAAAATCAAAGTCTAAGGCTAAGATAGGTGCGAGTTCTGAATTCTAAGTTCAACTCCTACATTTGTTTAACCTAAGTCCCAGGGAGGTGCGTGGCTTCAAAGTACTATTCGACCATGTCGTTCCGTCGACTAAGTCCTATACTGGCATCGGAGCCTATACCAGAACCTAAGTTCTGCTTCCTAATGAAGCCTGAAGTCGAGAGTCGAAGTCCTGCTAGTCTAGCTGCCGTGCCCCGCTATGGTCAGCTTCCAACCCCACTCACTGGCGGCTGGTCCCTAACTAGCTTTGCTGCTGTGCCCCGCACTAGTCAGCTCCGACCCCACTCACTGGCAGTCGGCCCTACTCTGTCTTCTGTTAGCTCAGCCACCACTATTTATACTCCTAATGATGTCATTAGTTGTGTCCTCTGGACCTTCGAGAACATTCTGTGGCGCATCCTACCATCTTGGTCACGTTGCTTTGCATGTGTTCGGCTACCCTGTCTGAGCCTCCCTCATAACTCCGGAGGATTTCTCCTGGCAGCTTCCGTCTGCCTAACGACTTTGTTTGTGTCCTTGATAACTTTCTCATTAGTTGCTTCATCCACAACTTGCGTTCTGGCGTCGAGTTTCCTAAATCTAATACTTGCATTATATTACAGTTTTATTGGACCTAGCTGCCTTTGCGATTATTTCGCGGCATTCGTGACACATTCGCGACACCATGCATAAGCTTTAACGAATATCTACCTGAATAAGACGGTTCGCGATTTTTTTTTTTGAAAATACTAACAAAATGAATTTCTAATAATAGAAAAATCTGTAAAACCACTAATAAAGATAGGAAATACGTTGAACTTAAGGATTCGTAATGTTACTGTCGGAAATATAACAACCAACGAATATAACCAGACTTTTAACATTTTCCCGCTGTGCCAGTAATTGTAAGGATAATTTTTAAGTAGTAATTACATTAACGCTTAGCAACTACACAAGCTTAAGCACAGCAACAATCATATTAAAACCTTTTAAAAAATATTAAAATGAAATATTCGAAATTATCACTCAAAACGTAGACCCGCTGACTAAAATCATAAATTTCATATTTGTATTAAGTAAAATGCGTCAATAACACACAGGCTTGTAAAATACCTTATTTTCTAACTTTTTGTCGTAATATGATAATATGACTAACAGAATACATACCCTTACTCGGATGTTTTGACTTTCCGGAATTCTGCCGAACTGATCACTGTTGAATGCAAATAACATTCCTAGTATAATCACATTATTTTTGAAAAATTCGGGCTATTTCCGTTGGTAATCCAACTTCTACTTCAAATATAAGTCGTTTAATAGGTTTATAACGAACACTGAAACCTTAAATATACCGTGCACAGTTTGTCAACCGACGGGTACACACGGGAACTAAACAGGTGCAGGCTAATATATGACGTCATGCGCTCTGATTGGCATGACTGTATTTTTGCGTTATTGTTTTTTACGTGTTTTTAACTCTTTTCCAACAAATAAAGTTATGTTCGGTATCCTTACAATGTACTCTATCATTGAAATTTAGTAATGTAGTCGGAAAAATAAACTGAGGGTCATATTGCTATTTCAAATAAATTAGATAGATATTCAAATTAATTATATTACCACATTCCATTTCAAAATCTTTGATGGGAAAGACCAAATCAGGAAAAATTGGTCTAGACCTATTTACAAGCAGAAGCAAGTCCTACATGAAATTTTAATAAAATAATTGTTTAAAAACATAAAAACCGCCTTTAAAAAAAAAAAAAAAAAAAAAAAAAAAAAAAAAAATTCTAAAAAGCTAATATGATATATGTAATTTAAGAGGATTACATGTCCTCGGGATTGTCAATTCGTTTTAGAAAGCAACGTAAAACCACTGCATTAAAGATCCATAAAAAATTACATATATATGTGCCAACATTCATAAAGATCGGTAGCTTCTTCCTGGGTAAAATATTCCGGAGGTAAAATAGTCCCCCAATTGGATCTCCGGGTGGGGACTGCTCTTGGAAAAGTCATCAGAACGTATAGAAACATTCTACGAGTCGGAGCGTGAAATGTTAGAAGTCTGAATAGAGCAGGCAGGTTAGAAAACTTAAAAAGGGATTTGGAACAACTTAAGTTAGATGTTGTTAGGATTAGTGAGTTTAAATGGAAGGACACACAGGATTTCTGGTCTGGGGAACACGGGATAATTAGCACACAAGCTGTCAATGGAGTCACTGGCATAGGATTTGTAATGAATCAGAAAGTAGCAAAACGGGTCAGTTATTATGAACAGTTTAGTGACAGGATTATATTTATGAGATTAGAAACTAAGCCCACCCCAACCACGTTAGTACAAGTATATATTCCAACGTCGCAGGAAGATGAGGAAGAAATAGAGAAAAAACACGCCGAAATTGAAGAATTAATCAAGTATGTGATGGAGGAGGAAATCTAATATTCATGGGTGATTGGAATCCGATAGTTGGAGAACGAAAAGAGGGGAATACTGCATGTAGTTTTGGTCTAGGAGAAAGAAATGGGCGAGGAAGCAGGCTGTTAGAATTTTGTGAAAGTTATAAGCTATTTGTGGCAAAAACACTTTTTAAGAATCATGCAAGAACGATATACATCTGGAAACGTCCTGGGGCTACAGCTAGATTATATCATGGTGAAACAGAGATTCAGGAATCAAGGTCTAGACTGTAAAGCGCACCCAAGAGGAGACATAGACTCTGCCCATAATTTGATTGTAATGAAGAGCAGGATGAAATTCAAGCAAATAAGGAAGCAGTATAAGTAGAACAGACTGGAAGTGAATAAACTGAAACAATCTAGCACGAGATAAAAATTTGCAGAAATGGTAGACTTAGGTCTAAGAAGTAACTCTGAAAGAAGCTCATCCGAGGACTAATGAAATGCTTTAAAGACTGAAATAATGAAAGCTGGTAAAGAAACATTAGGCTTCAGGGAACAGGCCGCCAGAAAATCTTGAGTCAAAGAAGAAATTTTGGAGCTGATGGATCAGAGGAGAAGAAACAAAAATGCTCAGGATGAAGCAGGAAGAGAGCAATACAGGCAATTTAGAAATCAAATAAACAGGAAATACAAAAAAGCAAGAGAAAAATGGCTACAAGCAAAGTGTGAAGAAGTAGAAAAGGAAATGTCGTAGGTAAAGTAGATGTTTCATACAAGAAGATCAAACACAATCTTGGAGGAATGAAGAAAAGAGGTGCGAACATTAAGGCTGCCAATGGGAAACCTCTTTTAAGCTCAGACGATAGCGCTAAACAATGGAAGGAATAAATTGAGTAACTGTTGGGACAACTTGAACAATAGCGTAATGGAAAAAGAAAGCGATGTCGACATTGATGGCTTAGGAGATCCTGTTTTGAAGACAGAATTTAATAGAGCTCAGAATAACTTGAAAGCAAATAAGGCAGTTCGAATCGATGAGATCCCTGCAGAATTTCTTAAATCCCTAGGAGAAGAAGGAATCGAAAGATTATTTAAGCTGATTTCAAAAAGTTATGAAACAGGAGAAATTCCAACTGATTTTATTAAAAATATCGTCTTTACACTTCCGAAGAAAGCACAAGGCGACAAATGTGAGAATTATCGCACCATCAGTCTAAAATCACATGCTTCAAAATTACTGACCAGAATAATATACATAACAATGCAAAGGGGAGTAGAAGAGATAGTAGGTGAAGATTAGTTTGGGTTTAGGAAAAATCGCGGTACAAGGGAAGCAATTCTGGCTTTAATACTTGTAGGGTGGATCAAGACAAAAAGAGATACTTTTACGGCGTTTGTTGATTTAGGAAAAGCTTTTGATAATGTTAGGTGTGACAAGATTTTCAAAATTTTAAAGAAGGTCTAAAGTATAGAGATAGAAGAATATAAACTACATAAGAATCAAGTGGCTATAATGAAAGTAGAGAATCATGAGAGACATTCATCAGTCAAAAAGGATGTGAAACAAAGTTCTAGTCTATCCCCGTTAATATTCAACTTGTATGTAGAAGAAGCAATAATAAAAGTAAAAGAAAAATTTCTATGTGGCATAAGTGTTCAGGGAGAAAAAAGTAGTACGCTATGATTTGCTAATGACATTTTCTTGTTAGCAGAAAGGGCTGAGGACATTACTGAATGGAATGAACAAAATACTGAAGGAAGATTTTGGAGTGAATATAAATCAAAACAAGATAATAGTGATGAAATGTAGCAGAAATGATACCAATCACAGCAGAGTTAATATCAAAATAGGATTGGATTCAACTGGATAGTAAGCGAATTCTGTTACTTGAGAAGCAGAATTACAACCGATGGCCGAAGCAAAAAGAACCTTCATGAAAAAAGAGAAATCTTTTAGTTTCAAATATTGATCTAGAAATTAGAAAGAACTTTTTAAAACTCTATGTATGGAGCACAGCACTTAATGGTTGTGACACGTGGAACATCTGAAAGAAAGAAAATTGAAGCATTTCAAATGTGGAGCT
Source organism: Vandiemenella viatica (assembly GCA_031002005.1). Classification (NCBI taxonomy): domain Eukaryota; kingdom Metazoa; phylum Arthropoda; class Insecta; order Orthoptera; family Morabidae; genus Vandiemenella; species Vandiemenella viatica. Next base: position 18,939,253 of record JARYHS010013631.1, on the reverse strand, counting down.
ACAGATGAATGCTGAAAATTAAATGGACAGATAAAGTAAGAAATGAACGAGTTTTGGAAATGATTGGTGAGGAAAGAAGTTTGTGGAAAAAACTTACAGAAAGAAGAGACAGACTGGTAGGTCATATTTTGAGACATGCTGGACTGGTTAATTTACTGGTAGAGGGAACAGTCGAAGGTAAGAACTGTAGAGGAAGACAGAGATTAGAATATATGAAGCAAATAATTGCGGACGTGGGTTGTAAGGGGTATGAAGAGGTTAGCTCAAGATAGGAAGGGATGGTGGATTACATCAAACCAGTCGAAAGACTGATGACAGCAAAATAAAATAAAAAAATAAAGAATGTTGACTCTGCACCGCTATAATTTTCTGTTTTTTTTATGTATAATTGCTTAATCTGATGTGTTATTATGTGACGGGTTTGGAGTAGTTTTGTTAGTTGTCATCAGTGTTGGGTAGACTGTGCTGTACAATAATTTTAAATAGATTTCATTCACTTTTCACTAGTTCAAAATGTATTAAATCTGAAGAGAATATGTGGCATCCATTAGCTCTTTTCTCATTTTCCACATATGACGTTTGGAATGCAACAGTTACGTTAAAGTGTGGTCCCGTGCAGTTGTTAGCATCCGAAATTATTACTGTCGTCCAGATAACAATACAGCCTAAACGGTTCAGTTGTTGCAAATTCAATAGGCTGGATACATGATGATTCAATACCTAGTTGACTCATCGCCTTCTAATCACATCTATTGTGCATGATTATCCATTTATATGTCTATGTGAAAGTTTCAACGAACATATCCACATATGCAATAAAAGAAAAATTATTTTTCCGTGAGTCATTATTTGTATCTACTGTAGTAACTTGTCATTTGACTAAGAAGTGCAAGAAATTAAATTAATTTAATGGGGAGGGATGTTTTCTACAGTAGTGGATGTCGAATATCGACTCACGTTGGTGGATTTGAAGAGGTAGCTTATTCATTGGATCATTAATTGATTCCCCACGTCAATTAACATTACACAGTCCATAGTAACTAATCTGTACTTAAGACTGAAAAGTTATTTTAAAAAGAACAAACGTTGTTCAGAACATTGTTTAGCATTCGTATTTGTCATATTTTACGCAAAACATTTCCATATATAATAATAGGAGTAAAATATACGATATCCTTTCTTCTTATGTCCCTATTGCCTTACTTCTGCCATTAATTTTTAATTTGTGATCGTCTGATATAATATTGTGCATTTTCTTGATATTTCCGTGGTTGTATTTTTTGATCATCCTTCAAGAGTTGTGCGACCACATTTAAATTAACTGCTCATTTCTTAACTATTGAAAATGAAGGCGCAGACTCCTTATAACCGTCACAATATTTGGATAAATTTAACCAAAATTGATAATTTTATGATCCCATGATATACTACTTTATCAATTTTAATGAGATTCATACAATACACCTACTTTTAAAAGCTGCAGACGGAAAACCACTTCACGGATCAAGTTTGATATTCGTTATTGTGACACATTTACCACCACCAAAAAACCTGCCACGATGGAAATGTCATCTCTTTGTCAGGCTAATAAGTTTTCAGTTTAACCTCATAGATCAGTTCTCACTTTGTGTTAAAAAAAAATCCATTGCTGATATTTAATTCCAACAAAGAACTATTAATCTCATTAGAATTCAAATAAATGTTGATAATAATATTCATTAATGACAAATGTGCCTTACTGGAAAGCCCTTTAATTATGTCATAAGCATTATATGGATTGAAATGATCATTAAGATAAGAATAAATATAAGGCCAGAATTATTTTCAAAATGTTTATTCTTACCTCCTGAAACTGCTGAACAGTTCCTTTCAAAAGTTGTATCTGGGCTGCCGTTTCTCGTGCTTGAGTTGCAGCATTCTTGAGCTCTGTAAAAACGTCAATTTCAGTTTCTTGTTCATCTTCATGTTCACGTTCATGTTCAAGTTCAGTTTCAAGTTCAGGTTCAAGTTCAGTTTCAAGTTCAGGTTCAAGTTCAGCTTCAAGTTCAGGTTCATGTTCAGCTTCAAGTTCAGGTTCAAGTTCAGTTTCAAGTTCAGGTTCAAGTTCTGCTTCATCTTCAGGTTCAAGTTCAGCTTCACGTTCGGGTTCAAGTTCAGCTTCAAGTTCAGGTTCAAGTTCAGCTTCAAGTTCATCAGGATCATCTTCAGATTTTCTTCTTGATGACTAGCCCAAAATGTTTTATTGAGAAACAATTCCATAAAGATAAATGAGAAATTTTTAATATGAAGCATCATGAAAGTGAAGTATATTCTAGTTCATATTGCTTAAAATTATACAGACTGCAGCTTAATATTAATTTTATTTGCTCTCTATCTATTTCTCTCTCCCCTCACACACACAAACACGGAAACACACACACACAGGGCCCCCATAAACATGCATGCATGGCAGAGATGGCTTGTTGTGGATCCATTGTTACAATTATAAGTCAGCATATTGCTACCTAAAAATTCTGTGCTGGAAAAATACTCCTATGTTTTCAGTCAAACTGGATCTTAGGAATTCCCATGAAGAATGAATGAAAATTGAAAAGAAATGTAAGAATATTACTTACATCACCAGTATCAGTTGCGTGTGTTGGAATCGTCACTTTCCAAGTAAAAAAAAGATAAAAAAATTACTGAAGGTCACCTATAATTCAGCATACACAAAGCAATTTATCCATCATTCCAATGGAATTGAAATTTTTGATAGTTTACATACAAGACAAATAATTATAGTCCTAAAAACTTTAAAGCAAGAAAAGTAATATTAGTGTGATTATATAAAGTAACGCAAATCATTGTATTTCAAAATTCCATTAATACAAAAATCAGATTTCATTGTATAAACCTGTGTGGTTGTTGATATATCTGAAACAGTAAATAATTTGTAAATAAAATGAAAAATATGTAACATAACAAAAGTATATCTGAAAATCTGATGGTTTGTAAATAAGGGTGAGTCCGTTTATGACGTGAAGTGAAACAAGGGGGAGATGGGGGTCTCACGAAACCTCACCAATGGGTAGGAGGGGGTTAACGTAAATCTTACGTGAGGTTTTGAAATTCTTGTAGTATGGTAGAGCTAAAAAAATAAAATAAAAAAACCTAGGGAAAGGAGGGGGCTCTTGGAAGCATGAGACCTAAAAAAAGTCTCAAAAAAGTTGCGATGTCGATTAATAGGAGTTGGGGGAGTCTCAGTCAAAATCTCACATCTTTTTAGAGGGGGGGTCTGTCCAAATCTCACAAAGCCTCACCAGAAGGGGGGAGGGGTTCCGGAATTCAGGAATCCAGGAAACTCACCTCACGTCATTAATGGAGGCCCCTACGTAAGTTAAGAGCTGTTTTACTTTGAATATCACTGTCTAGCGCCTTTCTGATTGAATAAAGTATGCTGCGACAATGAAGTGACATCAGAATGTTGCAGCAGAAGCTTTCTAAACTAATCAATAACTTTAAGTAAATGACTAGAAAATTTCTGGAATAAAATACGATGAATAGTGAGGTTGACAGCTTGTAATAGAATTAAAAGTAGAACCGCCACATTTGTAGAAAACCCTTTTAGCCAGGAAACTGTAGAATCTGGGCTAACACTGTGCTCCGTACTTTCAAATACTTACGAGAACGTTGGATTTAGGCCATAGAAAACATGGACCTGTCCAAAAATAACCGAATGGCATGGCAACTTCTGAAAAGACTTAGCAGTGACCCATGTGTAACCAGTATACATGCTAATGTAACACCCAACCAAATAGCATATCAGCTATTACTGAATCGCAAAGGGGGAAGACAGAAGAAGAGACAGGACTAAGATAATAAGACAATCACAAGTAGAAACGAAAGATCTCTCCGCGGAATTTCGAATGAATGGGTTGACGAAAGCTATTAAAATGTGCAAAACTTGACGATATAACTGTGGAACAGCTAAAACATTTAGGTACCGTTGCAATGGAATGGCTTTTGTGTCTTTACAACAACTGTCTCCAAGGTAAACAGATACCTAAGGTATGGAGAAAGACGAAAGTTATTGCCATATTGAAACCAGGGAAAGAATCTGCTATGGCCAAAAACTATCGCCCTATTTCTCTGTTATGCCACCTCTACAAGATATTTGAAAGGATGCTGCTTAATCGACTGAGCCCAAAAATCGAACCGAAACTGATTCACCAGCAAGCGGGTTTCAGACCCAACAAAAACTACACCGCACAAGCCCTCTACCTGACTCAGCACATTGAGGATGGTTTTGAGCTATGGTTGATCACAGGAGTGGCCTTTGTAGACCTCTCTGCAGCGTATGACACAGTACAGCATAACATCCTGTTGCATAAACTATATCATCTCACAAATGAATTTGAATTTACAGAAGTCATCCGAATTTTACTTCAGAACCGAAGGTTTTGCGTCGAATTTCAGGGCAACAAAAGTCGATGGTGAACACAAAGAAATAGGTTGCCCCAACGAAGTGTCCTGGCGCCAACATTATTCAACATTTACACTAATGATCAACTCCAGCCGCCAATGACTCGAAGTTTTGTCTATTCAGATGACTTAGCACTAGCAGTACAAGCCAAAGATTGTGAAACAATGGAGGAGCGTTTACCTAATGGTTTACAATCTTTCACCACCTACTACGAAGACAATCAGTTGAAACCGAATCCATCCAAAACTCAACTATGCGCCTTCCATTTACGAAACAGATATGCCAACAGGAAACTGAAAGTCAGATGGGAGGGTGTAGAACTAGATCACTGTTTCAATCCAAAATATCTCGGAGTTACACTAGATCGTTCACTAACTCACAAAAAGCACTGCTTAAACACAAAAGACAAGTTTCAGCCCGCAACAATATCCTGCGGAAACTCACAGGAACCGTATGGGGTGCACATCCCGCAGTGCTCCGAACGTCAGCTCTTGCACTGAGTTATTCTGCTGCAGAATATGCCTGTCCCGTTTGCTTACGCCAAACAAGTAGATGTAGCGTTGCATGAAACCTGCAGAATTCTAACGAGTTGCCTCAGAGCCACGCCGATTGAAAAACTTCATGGTCTAGCAGGAATTGCTCCGCAGAATATAAGATGGAACGTAGCTGCAATGTCAGAAAGAACCAAAGCTAATCAAAACACTGCTCATCCCTTATTCGGGCATCAGCTCCCAGACAAAGGCTCAAATCTAGAAAAAGCTTCCTTAGGATGACAGCTGCTTTAGATGTATCGCCGAAAGCTGCCCGGCTCAATTTGTGGTGAGCCAGAATGACTCGTGTGAATCAATGGTTACCTACTGTAGAGGCACTACCGCCAGATGGCAACCTCAGCTGGAAGACGTGGAGAGCGCTAAATCGGCTGCGAAGTGGAGTGGGTAGATCCTAATACTGCATTTGAGTGTGGGGCAGCATTTATACAATTGCCCGCAGTGCCGATCAACCTGCACTCTGCAAGACCTCCTACGTGCCAGTGACAGTGTTGACTTTTGGTCGTCCATTGTATGAACTCTTTGGTGTTGATTGATATCATTTTATTTCTGTTATTGTTATTACTCTTTCTAACAATTTGTAAAAGCAGCATTTTTGACACGAAATAAATAAATAAATCAAAATAATTATGACGTATTACGAAACAATCAGGACAATGTAAAACATACTGTATGTATGATAAACTGTCACTGACCTAAACAGAATGCAACTAACCTGAACAAAATTCATACAGGATATCCATATCTCTGTGATATGGGTTGCTGCGATCATAGCCTGTCAGAAAATTTCACAAATAAAATGTTTACATAGTAATAGAAATTTTTTCGCAACAGAAAAAATATCCGTAAAGTTACATACTATATAAAAAAACAGTTTATTAACATCTCTGTGATATGTGCTGCTGTTATCTAGGGACGTGGCTCTGAACTATCTCATACGTGCGACCTTTGTAGTTATTAATTTTATGCCTTAAGCGTTAAATTCCGAGAAACTTCGTTCTTAATTTATGATTTTTACATAATTGGAAACCTTAGTCTTTGAAGTCATTTACCGATTTTGGTAAGGTATCGAAGAGATCAGTGGCTCGTAATTAAAAAAAAAAAGGTTGTAGAAATAATATTGATACTTATGCGCTTGAAGGTTCGAATTAAAGTGATACATTATTATTTTATCAATTTTAGTTAGGCAACAAGCTGAGTTAAATAAAACACGTTTTAGAAATGATGATATTATTGCTTTTTTATTAACATTTTTTTATTAAATCGCTTTCGGGCTTTGTCAGTCCGGGTGAAATTTTGTAATTGATTAAACTAACTTCTCGATGAGCGAGAGACTTGAAATTTTGACCATATCTCAGAACTGAATGACATTGCATGGAATATTGGAAAAATGGAAACGTTCTCGGTAAAATTGGAAAATTCTGGAAAAACTGAAAGTACTACTGTTTTGTATGGACCGATTTGGCTAATTTTTTTAAAATGTTCTTAATAGTCCAAATAACGTTTTTGGTTAGTTAAAAATTGGAAAGTTGACCGGAAAATTCAGAGAAAACTGAAAGTCTTTTTCTGTGTACCAATTTGGCTACAAACTTAACTGGGCAGGACACATAGGACAGGTGGTAGGAAAAGGTTTCAAAATTCTGCACTTGTTGGAGAGAGTGATGAGGGGATGTACGAGAGAAGTCAAGGAATTGGGTTACAAAACTTTGGTCAGACCATTGCTCGAATATGGTAGTGTAGTATGGGACCCTCATTTTACGTATCAAATACAGGAGTTGGAGAGGGTGCAAAGAAGGGCTGCTAGATTTGTTTCTGGAAAATATCGCAGAATGCAATCAGTGACGGATATGATAAAAGAGCTGGAATGGGATTCATTGCAAGACAGGAGGAGGATGAGGAGGGTCATGGGAGTGTACAGGGCATATACTGGTGATGAGGCATGGAAAGATATTGCAATAGGTATGAAAAGTAGTGCATGGAAGGGAAAAGATGACCATGACCACAAGCTGGCACTCGATTTCAGGCACAAGGGTGTGGGAAGATTCTCTTTTTTAGGTAAGGGTGTCAGGGATTGGAATGAGTTACCAAGAGAAATGATGAATAATTTACCAAAAACTTTGAAGAAATTTAAAGATAAAATTTGTAGAGGGCAAATGTAGGTGAGTGCAGGATAGGGGGAAGATGGGTGTGTAGGGAAATTGCCACCGGAGCCTGTGCTCCATTGCAATTAAATTAAATTAAATTAAATTAATTTTTTTTAAAAATATTCATAATATTCCGAATAAGGTTTCTAAAGAAAGGAAAATTGGAAACGTATCCTGGAAAATTGGAGAGAAACATAGAATTTTTTTTCTATGGACCGATTTGGCCCACTTTTTATAAATGTTTGTAATAGTCCGAATAAGGTTTTGAGAGAAAAACATTTGGGAAAGTAACGCGGAAAATTGGAAAATTATGGAAAACTGAAAGTGTTTTTGTTTTCTATGAACCACTATGGCTATTTTTTAGATGGTTGTAATAGGGCGAATAAGGTTTTTAGAGGGAAAAAATTTCAAACGTTGTCCGGTAAATTCTTGAAAAAAGGAAACTGCATTTTGCTATGTCCCAATTTGACTATTTTTTTAAAATATTTGTAAATTCTGAACGAGGTTTTTAGGGAAAGAAAAATTGGAAATGCTGCCTGAAAAATTAAAAAATTCTGGAAGAACTAAAAGTGCTTTCGATCTATTGGATTTTTGTTAGAATTCAAGACCATAAATTATGATTCAAACGATGGATATGCATAATTCTTTTTTTTTTTTTTGCTCCTTATTTCCCCAGGATGTAAATAACTCAATTAAATATTTTCTATTAAAAAGATTGGAAATTGTCGCATGTCTCTGTGATTATGTCATTAGAATATTTAAAATCAATTTCAAATTTTCACTCACATGACACTAAAAAGAACAAAATAAAAACTTTTTAATGTACCCTGTTTTTATAATGGACTAAAAAGTATAAAATATTTTCTCTAATCCTTATGAATGACAAAACCACTTCGAATTACTTCTAGATTGTCTTGAAAATTTATACTTGAGAATTTTTAATAGCTATTAAAATTCTTGTAAGGTTGGTGACGAAAAACATGGGGCGCATGCAATACATAACTATAAGAAGAGAGTAGCTATCAATGAAAGAACTTACTTATCAGTTCACATTATTTGTGGTGCAAATAAAATTGTTGGTTAAGCTATTAATGTATCAGTTATCTGTTGTAGAAATAATATTTATCCTTTTCACTTTAAGGGTCGATACATTATTATTTTATCAATTTCGGTTAGGCATCAAGCGAAGTAAGATAAAACACGTTTTAGAAATATTTTTGCCTTTTTACCATCTATTTTTTTTTAATTTCTTTCTTACAGTATGATGTGATCAAAGTGGAGACTTCACTATTTAAAACTTTACCTCATTTCTCGATTTCAATTAGGTATAAAGAGATATAAATAGCCGGTGACAAAAATACGTTATGGAAACAATGATAGTTTTGCCCTTTAAAGGTCTAATTCCGAAAAAATTCTTTCTTAAAATATAATGTTACCGAATCGGAGACTTTATTCTTTAAAATGGTACCTCGTTCATAGATTTCGGTTTGGTATCAAGGGAAATAAATGGCTGGTGACAGAAAAACGCGTTGTGAACATATTAATACTTTTGCTCTTTAAGGGTCAAATCCGCAAATTTTATTTCTTAAAATATGATGTGACCAAAACAAAGTCGTTAGTCTTTAAAATCATACCTCGTTTATCGATTTTGTTTAGATTTAAATTGAGATAAATGATTTGCGGTAAAAACACGTTTAAAAAGATATATTATTGCCCTTTAAGGGTCGAATTCCGAAAAATTTGATGTGAGCAAAGTGAAGACCAAAAGCTTTAAAATGATACCTCATTCATAGATTTCGGTCAAGTATGTAAGTGGCGAAATAAGGTACACACACATTTAGCAAGTAAAAGTAAAATGTAACAACAGAACTTTTAATCAAACTAACACTATTCTTAGCATGTCCCACTAGCATCACATGCTAAATTAGCACCGCATTTAGGCATTGGCTCTAGCCTAGGGGCCCGCATCATATGCAAAATAATAATAATAATCAAGCATATGCAAAGAAAGTAACGATTTCCGAAACGGCTTGAGCACCGGAAGTCCTGTAAAGTTCGTGAAAAAGGAAAAAAATGTTCGCGCATGCGCAGTTCAAGCCTTTTAAGTACGGGAATACTGTAAAATAACATTTCATCTATACCCACCCTTGAAACATAAGGTTACAGTATACTGTTGGGCGTTTGAATGTAGACTGTCGTACACCTGCAATACGATCTAAAATTCCCTAGCCTTCGCGTGCGGAAAGTTAGGTAAGGTATGTTCATTATGTATACGATGTAAACAGGGAATAGCAGAGGGAGGTCCAAGTTTAATTTTTTGTATGAAAATAGGTTTTTTTTTTTTTAAATTACACTCGCTTATCATAAAAATTGGCGTATTTAGAATTTAATTTTAATTGTATTTTTAATTAGTTCTTACTTAATTTGTTGTTTTAAGTCACTCTTTATTTCTTTTAATATTTTGTTTCAGCATTGAGAAAACTCGATCGCTTTCTGTGGCGTGGGAAGGCTCTGATTATTAGTGGAGCACTGTCTAAATACAGTTTAGTTTCTGTCTTCCTGTTGAATATTGCGTGCTTTGGTGATCTTAATAATCTATTATCGTTTGTTTTATTTTAATATGTAGGCTTACTCTTTCATATTGTTACTAAAACTTTTGAATTGGTAATTTCGCGGGACTTTGCTGAGGGTGTTTGGTTGCAACAACATAACTACAATAGACAGCACATTATCTATCGTTTATGAATCGCAAAATTCAACTTGCGAATATCACTCGCTGACCTTGTTCACGGAAACGATTCAGAAAGTACGTTTAGAACTTTCGATTATTTAGTTAAGTTATCTTCGTGTATTTTTACTATCTTTACATTATCCAGTGCATTGAATTAAAAGGTTAATTAATTTAATAATAAGTCCACGAACATACTACGCTGCCGTAACAGGGGGAGAAGTGATACTCCCATCTGGCGCGTCTCAGGTGGCGGATAGGGAGGTCCTCACCGGTTCACCGACCGGCGGACTTGAGTGAAATAAAATAGCTCTCGCGGACCAAACACAAATACGACGGATGAAGGAGGAAGGTAAAAGAAGCCAGAGAATACCATGAGGCAACCTCTAGGGCTAACAACCTTAGTTGTGACACGGATTTGTAGACATAAAAAAAAGCCAAACATGCATGATGGCTAAACTTCTAAAGAATATTGACCATGGGGTAAATCTTCGGATGAATCCCTCGTCGTCAAAGGTGCGGTGCAAGAGTCTCATTCGGATTCTGGGGGAGACTCGGCATCATGCAAAAGACCAGTCGGAGCGTCTTTGAATGTCTCTAACAGTCGCAAACTCAGAACCAAATTCAAAACTTTTCTAGCAACATTCAATATAAATTCACTCACCCAAACCAGTAAGACGAAAACCCTAACTACAGCCCTCCATGAAAACCAGATATCTGTAATAGCACTGCAAGACACACGGTACTCAGATGAAGAGATTTGCGATTCTGAAGGTTATCGTTTCTTCAAGAGTCGAGCACAGAAAAGGATTCTCAATGGGTCTCTAATGCTTGGAACAACTTTTGCTGTGAAAACTACAATCCTTGAATCAATTGAAAATTTTGAACCAGTAAATGATTGGCTATCTACATTAACAATCAAGTACGCCAACAATACCCATAAATTTAAATGCACACTCCCTCACAAATGATAAAAACAAATCAGATCCAGATGAAGTGGAAAAATTTTGGGATCTACTAGATGAAAAGCTAGCAAAGGTTTCCAAGTACCATGATGTAAAAATTCTTTTGGGGGATTTTAACGCACAACTCGTGCGAGAAAAGAAATACCCGAAAATTATTAGATATTATCCCACTAAAAAAATAAAAAAAATAAAAAAAATAATAAAAATGGTAAGAGATTAGTCTCCCTTTGCGAAAATCATAGCATGCTGGTCATGTCGACACATTTTCGTCATTTGCCAACAACATGGCGATCTCCTGTCGAAGCCATTGGAGAGTTCCAAATAGATCACGTTGCTATCTCCTGGAAAAATAGCCCTGAGATTATGAACGTTAGTAAAAAAGAGCATAAATGTAGACTCAGATCATTACATGTCAATAATCAAGTTCAAACACATTCCTGCAAACAATAGGAGAACACCCAAACAGATCATCCATTTTGACAATCATAAACTCAAGCAAAAAATCAAGGAGTTTCAGGAGAAGGCCAGACCCAGTGATTGCAACTTTAACAACACAAAATTTCACCTGATTGAGGCAGCAAAGGAACTCGCAGAAATGAAAAGAAATAAAAAACACGCCTGGTGGAATGACAACTGTGAATTGGTACTCAAACAAAGACTACAAGCATGGAAAAAATACTACTCAACTAAATCAGAAACCGACTGGGAAACCTACAAAACCCAACGGGCCCAAACAGCTAGAGTGATCCGAGCCGAGAAACGTAGTTACAAAAAATCTCTTATTGTAAACATAGAACAGAATTTTAAGAAAAACAATATTAGAGAGTACTAGAAAACATTCAAAAGAAAACTCGTAGGATACAAACCGCCGTCACTGTGCTTCGAAGGGAAAGATGGCACACTGGCCACATCAAATTAAGAAAACTGTAGTATCCTGTCTGACCATTTTAAAAGTCTACTTAACTGTGATAATCCCGTAAATCCTATTAAGACAGAGGAACCTTTATTCAGATACCCGGTATCCTTACCACCCGACAAAAATGAAATCAAGCGCAATATCGCCAGACTCAAAAACAATAAGGCACCTGGAGAAGACTCCATAACTGCAGAACAATGGAAATATGCCCCTGAAGAATCAACAGAAATCTTGCAAAAGCAAATTGGAATGAGGAAATTGTACCCGAAGATTGGAAAACAGCTTAGATTCACCCGTTGCACAAAAAAGGCAGTAGGAAGATTATTGACAACTACAACCTTGCTTCTGGTAACATACATATTTCTCTCACTTGCCATCCTGGAGATATTAGGATCCCAAGTTGGGCACGAATTAGGTGAATACCAAGGTGGCTTAAGAAAAAAAATCGCTCAACAGCGGAACAGATCCATAACCTCAAGACGATCATTGGATACTATACGCTCAGGTCAAAGCAATATGCGTCAGTATTTGTGGGCTTTAAGAAAGCTTTTGACTCGATAGATCGGGAAGTGCTTTTGAACATCCTTAATTAATTTGGAGTTGACCTAAAATTATTGGCTATAATTAGATCCATACTGACAAACACAAAATCAAAAGTAAAGTTTTTAGGATGTCTGTCAGATCCTTTTGAAGTCACAACTGGAGTCAGGCAAGGTGTCGGTCTGTCTCCGGTATTTAACTGTGTTCTCGAAAAGATCATTCGGACCTGGCGAGCGAAATTAAAGGAAATTGACTACGGCCCATCAAGAATAGGAACTAAATCTAAAGGGGTCACAATAGACACTCTGACTTTTGCCGATGACATCACTATCTTATCAGTTTAGAAATTTCTAGGATTCAAATTGATTTGCTGAAGGAAATTTGCTGATCAAAACGGTTTACAGATATCTTTTGAGAAAACGAAATTAATGACTAACATCAAGGATGCTCCATCGAAACTTCAAACCAAATATGGGGACATTAATCAAGTGGAAAAATTTAAGTACCTTGGTGAGATGATTATGAAAAACGGATTGGACAAAGAAGCTATTCGGGAAAGGATTCGCAAACTAGAAATAGCCTACCAGACTTCGCGAGAGGTCTACAATAAAAAAATGTCTTTCACAAAAATGCGTCATTATGAAACAGTTCTGAAATCAGTAGTTTTGTATGCAGATAAAACCTTGTTCCTGAATGCCAATAAAGGACTTCTGGAAGAACTGGAGAAAAAAGCGAGAAAATTATTAGAGGAATTCTGGGTTCCAACTTTAACCAGGGGCGCACATTGAGCTGCGTGGCGCAGGAGGGGCAGCGCAGAACAGGGCAGGGCAGCACAGAAACAGAAACTGTGTCGAGCAGTTGCCAGTGCATATTAGAGCGCAGTTTCGTTTGGCAGTTTACAAAGCATTGTTGTGTTGTGCGAGAAACCGACAAAAAAGCGTAACCAAAAACATGTCGATACAAAAACTGGATTTTTGATTTCTGAATCAGACGGGGATGCCGAACTTGGAAAATTGTTATTACTCTAACATAAGTTGAGTTAGATAAAAGTATGCAAAAGTGAGTATATGAAAAGAAGAAACTCTCATCTGGCTTTTGCAGTGACAAGAGAATTCTCAAAAGATTATTTCCGGATGACTTGAGCGGAGATTCACGGCATAATCTAACCTGTTATTTTCTCGACAATGCTCAAATACCTATTAGAACTGAAGAAAATCTCGCTGTATTTTCGTGTTTATATATTTAATTATTAGCCTTTGACAGTACATGATATTTATAAAATGTATTTCTCTTTTATTTCATATTATATTTTTAAGAAAACTGCATAACAGAGTAAAGAAACACTTGAAACTAAAAAAGCAGTGTTTAACAAATTATTCGGGAAATTGTCTTCACAAGAATCCTCCCAAAAAAAAAAAAAAGTTTTTCTTGGGGACACTATTGAAAGATATAGTACAAATAATAAGAAAACAAATAATGTAATAGTAGCCAATATATCAATATTTTTTTTAAGTTTTGTTAAACATGAATTCAAAAAGTGAACATTGTAAATGGACAATTGTATGATAAATAAATGCTGAATTTACTCTCCACTTGTTGGGGTCATTGTCCCAATTTCTTGTTTAAATTTAATTTTTTATTTATTTATTATGACTGATATTGTGAATCGCTGGTTGGTTACGCACCAGTTTAATCAATTTTTTTTATTCCATAGTTGGAAATGATTATAAGTAAAGCAAGATTATAAATAACGCAAGAAGTGTTACAGTAAAAACCGGCACGAGTGAGCTACGTGGCACAGTATCTGTGCCGTGAACACAACGTGGCGCAGGCCACGTGCGGCGCAGTACTGCGCTGCCCTGCTCTGCGTCTCAATACGCGCTGTTCCGCCCCAAAACATAGAGACGCAGAAACTGTGCTGCGCCGCCTGCGTCAACTGCGCGTCAATGTGCGCCCGGCCTAAGAATGGCGTCCATCAAAAGAGATTCAACAAAGAAGTCTACAGCAAAATAGATAAAATCACTGAAACAATCCGCAAAAGATGTGCTCGAGTCTATGACCACCTCAGACTAACAAAACAAATCTTTAATTTATTTGATTCCAGACCAAAAACTGTAATGCCCTGGTTCGTAAATATTAAAGAAGATCTTCATTTGATGGGACTAGAACTAGAAGATGGTTTCAACAGAGAAAAATTTCGGACGAAGTTGGTGACAAGTGGGAAAAACCGGGACGAACACTCCAACAGAAGACGTGGTACTCTCTGGACAGAGGAGCGCAAACAGGTGCACTCAAAACGAATGAAGGAGTTCTGGGCCCAAAAGGAGACGAAACTCGCTGCCAAATGCACAAAGGCTTAACATGGTCCTAGTTGCCCTCAACGAATAAATAATAAATAAATATTAATAATAAGTAATCGATATTGGTTTATATGTACTCGTATAAGGGCACACACCACAGTTGTAGCCTGGGGGTCTACAAATGCTAAAGGGCCAGCACCACAGGTGTAGCCTAGGGGCCCACAGACCCTAATTGCGGCCCTGATGCTAATAGGGTGTCCTGGTACAAATGATGACAACAATAAGGCTTAGGGCCAAAGTTACAAGACTTTGTGTTTTCAGGATGATAATGATATCACAGTTGCTTTTGGACTTCGTAGAATAACAGTGTTAGCAACTTAAAAGAAGAATGTTCACAAATCAAGACTCAAAGAATATTTGCAGAAAGAAAAATATAATTTTAGCTATGTAGCAATCTGAATTGCTTCTCTGAGGACATGTAAGTATTACTGTCTTTTATGTGCCCTTCGGAATGCAGATGGCAATGAAGACGTATTGATAATCAAAGCTAGTCGATATTATATTCCAGCTCAAAACTAAGACCCACAGTGCTAAGTATATATATTTACCTACTACCGTCAGTACAGAGTCAGGCATACTGCAAGTAAACAAGTACGGGATAAGTAAATAAAATCTCTGGTTAAACCAGAGAAAAACAAAATTTTAACAAAATCAAAAGAAATAAAAAAAAGTTCAGAAATGCCTAAGAACAGGTTATACAACAGAAAAGAGTCCAGCCAAGTGTGATTAAAATTGTATGTGTCTATTCAACATTCTCCATGCAAGGCTGTAGGGCGCACAGTTTTTTTTTTTTTTTTTTTTTTTTTTAAATAAGACACATAATTGCCTAGGATGAAATGTATCCTTAGTACAGAAATTGAGACGCAATTTATTAAAATGTAATATACCATCAAACATGCGCCACTAGTGTCACATGCTAATGGGTTGTCCTTGTGCAAATTATGACAACATCAGGTTTAGTATCAAAGTTACAAGATTTAGTGTTTTCTGGATGATAATGATTCTAGAGAAGTTAAGAAAAGCCAAATATAATGTAATAAAATATAATAATGAAGATAAATGCAGGAAGAGAAGAGATGTTTATGGTCACAAGCTGGCACTCGATTTCAAGCAGAAGGGCGTGAGAAGATTTTCTTTCGTAGGTAAGGGGTAGAGGAATTGGAATAAGGTACCAAGAGAATTGATGTATACGAAAAATGGTGAGACAATTTAAAGTTGAATTCTGTAGAGGGCAAAAATAGGTGGGTACAGGAAAGGGGTGAAAATGGGTGTGTAGGGAAAATGCCACCGGAGCATGCGCTCCAGCGCAATTAAATTAAAGATTCAACTTATTAAGTAGGCCTACATAGATAAAAAATTCAAAGATTGATTATGACTATAAAATAGGGAAGGAATTGCTTGAGATGTAAATATCTTGCAATAACATCTGATAAATAGACTTAACTGGTCAGGTCTTAGGAAAATGTTTCAAAATCCTTCATTTATTGGAGAAAGTGATGAGGGGACATGAAAGAGAAATTTGGGCTACAAAACTTTAGTCAGACTATTACTTGAATATGGTGTTTCAGTATGGGAACCACATTTTAGGTATCAAACACAGGAAATGGAGAGGGCGCAAAGAAGGACTGTTAGATTTGTTTCTGGAAGTTGCTGCAGTAACTGATATGATAAATGGGATTCATTGGAAGAAATGAAGAGGATAAGGGCGTGCTGGGAATGTACGAGTCATATGTTGGTGATGAGGCATGGAAATGTAGTGATGGAAGAAATAAAGGGTTCATGGGAGGGAAACAGCAAAGGGTATGGGAAAATTTTCTTTTCGTAGGTGGGGTAGTTAGTGATTGGAACAAGTGACCAAGAGAAGTGTTGAATAATGTATCAAAAACGCTAGAAGAATTTAAAATTAAAATTCTAAAGGATACGTATGTAAAACTCCATCGATACCGTATAAAAATTGTGGATTTGTGTAAAGAACATACAAATATTTAGAAAACACTTCCGTATATATTTAGCTCGTTGTATAATGTCAGCACCCGAATTATTCTACTTCTGTGGCGGACCGATCTTGGAAACTGCAGCAGATGGTGGGCGGAAGTAGCGCTAATAGTGGAGATTAAATATTAAGTATTGAGGCCGTTTATTCTATTCTGTTTCAGCCGATCTGGATCAAGTGAGTCTTGTTTGTGGAAATTAGAGCAGTAACTGATATGATAAAGAAGCTGGAAAACAGGAAGAGGGTGAAAAGAGTGCTGGTATCGTACAAGGCATATGTTGGTAATGGGAAGGATAATTAGAAGGCTTATTAGAAGGATATTGGTAAAAGAATTAGTAATTTTACATGGAAAGGAATAGATTATCATTACTTAGTTAGAGAATCAGGGAACTGTAATAAATTACCAATGGAAGTGCTAAACAGATTACCAAAAACACTGAATCCGTAAAAGCAAAAAAAAAAAAAGAAGAAAAAACAATGCTGTAGAAAGTGCACTCAAAGAACTTATGTTAAAATAATAATAATAAGACAGTGGGTAATTAGATGTGCTGCTGAATGAACTAAAGGTGGCCAAAATCGAACTTGAGTCTGCGGAATATTAGCCGTGAAATATTGCCGACTGAAGTAAGCTGCCTTTCACTGAATCTAATGTAATGCCTCATATTTAATTTGAAAGTGGATTTCTTGAAGCGAATATAGAATAAATTAAGGCTATTTAGAATATGATTTCACGAATGAAAATGGCGCTAGTGGAAAATACAATGAAAAATGCATATAAATGTATATATATATATATAGTGAACATGATTACTTATTAAAAAAAAAAAAAAAAAAAAAGGAAGAAAGAAAAGAAAAAGAAACTGCTTCCACAGTGGAACCGTATAGTCTTGCCGACTGGACAAAGCTAGCAAACACTGGTAAAATAACGTCTGTAATATTTAATGTTCTTGAGGATTTTAACAAGCGTATATCCCAGAAATTATGGGCAAGGATCATTTCAGGAACTATCGCATGACGAATTACATATGGTGGAGTACTTTTCAATTTACATTCGTCAAATAGAAATCCGTTTTTACCAATTCTGTAAACTCATAATATAATCCAATATAATAAGTTATTATTCAGCGATTAGTTTTTGAAAAGAAAGAAGCTAGAGGTGCAGTATGAAATCCTTGAACGAGAGTTACAACTGAATTTTGGATTGAATCCTTAGTCTTGTAGAACTATAGAACTATACATTAACCTACATTAAGCTACCTGTTTTCTTTGACTGTCAAAAAAACTTTTGAATGAAATAGGGTAATAATTATTACTCACCTCAGTTGGCTCTTCCGCTTCATCTGCCATGGTTAAGGTATTTTATAAATGGTCAGTAACTGTATCTCACTACTGTTTAGTACAAAGTTACCTGCAAAATGATTTTGATTGAATTGTGAATTTCGCTTAACGATACTGAGATATGTTTAATACAATATAATTGCTAATTCTAAAATTGGATATTTACTGAAACACAGTGTCCATTTGATTGTTATTATATACAACAAAACATCTGAATCACTTTTTTTAGGCAGTAACGGTAAACAGTGTGACACCAAAAAAATTAGGAACTGAAATGAGTTTCTAGAATTTTTTCACTAGGCAGAAAAATCTCTCATTTCTTCATAAAAAATCTTCTGTAATTACTAAAATATTTTAGTCTTTCATACCTACTTTTCATACCTACTCCAATATCTTTCCATGCCTCATCGCCAGTATATGCCTTGTACACTCCCATGACCAAGTGTTTTAAAAGGTTACTTCATTTTCCACACCTTGATATTTATATTTCTGCTATAAGATCTCTGAATAAACTTTTATCACAGAACTGCCTTTGCATGTGCCTTCGTCCACGCTGAATTTTAAATTTGTGCTGAGAGATAAACTATCAATGAAATTTTAGGAGGGTTAGAAAAAGCGAGGAACAAAACTTATTTTTCCTCCTTCTTGAATCTCCTTCTCTCCTAAATTTAATTTTTTAATTTAATTTAATTGCAATGGAGCACAGGCTCCGGTGGCAATTTCTCTATACCCCCATCTTCCCCCTATCCTGCACCCACCTACCTTTGCCCTCTACAAATTTTATCTTTGCACAGGCTCCGGTGGCAATTTCCCTACACACCCATCCTCCCCATATCCTGCACCTACCTACATTTGCCCTCTACAAATTTTATCTTTGCACAGGCTTTCAACGTTTTCGGTAAATTGTTCATCATTTCTCTTGGTAACTGATTCCAATCCCTGACACACGTCCCTAAAAAAGAGAATCTTCCCACACCCTTGTGCCTGAAATCGAGTGCCAGCTTGTGGTCATGGTCATATTTTCCCTTCCATGCACTACTTTTCATACCTACTCCAATATCTTTCCATGCCTCATCGCCAGTATATGCCTTGTACACTCCCATGACCAAGTGTTTTAAATACATTTGTGCGCATAGCTTCTCTGCATGCATATTTGTACCATGTGTACGAACAGATTCTGCATTTGTATGTATATAAAATCCCAAATTGAACCGCAAAGTCGACCTGTTATAGTTTGAACAGTTTAAGCACAGTGTAACCGCGTAGTTAAGGCTAATCGTGGTAAATACCTGCGAAAAGGATTGCGCCTACAATGATAAATGGACCGATTCTATTATGGAACAATTAAATTAGCGGAGAATTTTTTTATTTCTCCGTGTTTCGAAGTAACATTGAACATAACGTACAGTTTCGTTGAAGTGATTGGTTTTTACTAGGTCCGTTGCACGCATACATAAATCTCTATCTCGGACGAAATATACTACTAATCGAGATTAAACATGCATCTAACATGCTGATAACATAAGTTATCACATAAGCTATTACTATAGAACTTGTTCATTTATTTTTGAGTGAGGCACGAACACAAAAATTTAAAAAATTATGGTTTCAGCCTCTTTATAATCAAAAATGACGTCACTTATCTTTATATATATATATATATATATATATATAAAATCTTATAAGTTAACTGAAGACACAAACTACTCGTAAGCAAAGTTTCATCAGTTTTAGCGAGATAAACAAAAATTTCAAAATTATCGATTGTGGCTGTGTATCATTAGGGTAATTGGAAGTGCCATATCTTTATAAATTACCACACCCGGTTTTTAATACATACTTCTCTAGAAAAATCATATATAAAAGTAAATGGAAACGTACCCTAGACGTGATGCGACAGAAAGTTTATGATGCGGCACATAATTAATAGTACACTTTTTTTACTTACGGCTTAACTGCTCGTCGACGTCGAGGTCATTCGAGGCAAGATGGGACTGGGGACAAGGAACGGGAAGGAATTCGGCCATGACCTTTTGAAGGAAGCAACCCGCCATTCGCCTGGAATGATTTGGGTAAGCCATGGAAAACCTAAATCTGGATGCCCGGACGGGAATTCGAACCGGCGTCCTCCCGAATGCGAGGCGAGAGCGTTAACCACCCACCCACTACGATCGGTTTAATAGTACAGAACAACCATCTCCAATGATGTTGTTCACGCCAAATATAATATTGAAGTAAAGAACAAAATATTTCGATATCTAACCTAGGTTTCTAAAACTAATGGCACAAAGGGAAATACACAGACGGAAAAAAAAATCCCAACACCAAGAAAGACTTGTGTTAGATAAACGAAATTTGGTAGGCGTGTTTATACATCTGAAAGATGACATCGATTCAAATTTCGCACTTCGCGCATAAGTGTGGCGCTAGTAGCGCTACTCAGAGCTTGCAAATCAGGTTTGCTTTAAATACGCGCTGTAAAGTTTGTGAACGTTATTTACCGCTGAGATTTGACATAGTGAGTTGATGTTAGCCAAGAATGCCTTTAAGAAGACGAAGAAGCCATTATCAACAGCTCACCGAGTTTGAACGAGGTCGTGTAATAGGGCTACGAGAAGGTGGATTTTCTTTTCGCGATATTGCAGAAAGACTTGGCCGGAATGTATCCACTGTGCATGATTGTTGGGTGCAGTGGTCAAGGGATGGTACTGCCTCAAGAAGACCGGGTTCCGGGAGGCCACGTGGCACTACTGAGAGGGAAGACCGCCGTATTCGGCGTACAGCTGTGGCGCATCGTAATGCGTCTGCGGCAGAAATTCGAGCTGCAGTTGGTACCACAGTGACACAACGAACTGTTAGAAATCGGTTACTTCAAGGACAGCTCCGAGCCAGGCGCCCTGTAGCGTGCATTCCACTGACTACAAGCCATCGCCGTTTGCGACTCCAGTGGTGTCAAGCCAGAGCTCATTGGAGGACGGAGTGGAGATCTGTTGTGTTTTCTGATGAAAGCAGGTTCTGCCTTGGTGCCAGTGATGGCCGAGTGTTGGTCAGAAGGAGGCCAGGGGAACGCCTGCAACCAAACTGTCTGCGGCCTAGACACACTGGACCTACACCTGGAGTCATGGTCTGGGGAGCAATTTCCTATGACAGCAGGAGCACTCTTGTGGTTATACCAAACACACTGACTGCAAATTTATACGTCAGTCTGGTAATTCAACCTGTAGTGCTGCCATTCATGAACAACATTCAAGGGGGAGTTTTTCAACAGGATAACGCTCGCCCTCATACCGCTGTTGTCTCGCAACGTGCTCTACAGAGTGTCGACATGTTACCTTGGCCTGCGAGATCACCAGATCTGTCTCCAATTGAACACGTATGGGATATCATTGGACGACAACTCCAGCATCATCCACAGCCAGCACTGACCGTCCCAGTATTGACAGCACAAGTACAACAAGCATGGAACTCCATACCACAAAGTGACATTCGAAACCTGTATGACACAATGCATTCACGTTTGCAGGCTTGCATTCAAAATTCTGGAGGTTACACCGGCTATTAATTTAACAGTATTTCACATTTGAAATGCATTTTCTTGAGCTTAAATTAACCTGTGATCTTGAAAATTTAATCAATTAAACATGTTAACTTGACAAATGCATTGTCCAAATTTCATTACTCTACAATAATTTTTTCTTGGTGTTGGGATTTTTTTTCCGTCTGTGTATTACTTTTTGCCTAGATCGCACTTCATCCTAATCACATCGCCTTTGACGTAGCATATCTCTAAAACTAAATATCTCGTATTCTTGCATAAGAATGCATCGTCAAATTAAAGGGACAAAAGAAATTTTTCTTGTACGGACTTGGCGCTCCCGGGGTTCCGAGCAGTCGCTTGAGGTGTCGGAACTCACGAGGATCTAGTATCCGAAACTAGCTCCCGGCACATCCCGCGGCACACACCCTTAAAGCAGTTGGTCGACTACTCAATCCCAGTAGAGGTATACGGGTAACGGGCGTCGGCCGCTGCACTTCAATTAAGATGCACGGTAGGGTTTTCACGTAAGTACCCCCGGCGACAAGCCTTGCTAACAAGAGTACAATGCTACGGCTTTGGGGTAGGAAACAGGGGGGCATCCCAGAGTTTCCATGTCAGGGTATGCGCGTATGGCAGGCAGTGACCAGCCCCAGTATCCGAAGACTAGCCCCTCGACAGACCGCACGGCGTGTACCCTTAAAGCTAACGTTGCTTGGACTACCCGATCCCAGGGGTCCCCAGGGTAAAGGGCGTCACTGGATGGTAGCAAATGTGTGGTAGGGGTTCACTAAGTGTCCCCGACGGTAACTCTTCAATTGTTGCGAGGGTAGCTTCGCTAACAAGAGTATCAAGGTGACTTCGGTCATAATGAGCGTAATTTCGTCCCGGCAGTATACGTCTTGCACTTACTGACAGAGGAGGAGTGGTGCAGACTGTTGTGATGCTTAGGAGATGCACGCGGTGTGCCGTGGCCGCGTGTTGGCCTGGGGTTCAGGTAACTTGGGGTTAACCTGAAGAACGGAAGCCTTCGGACCGGTAGATCCTGGTTTCGGGAAGACTGTGATCATAGTCGCGTGAAGCGGAGCCCCCCTCCTGCTTGGGGGGTGGGGGGCTGGTGACCAGTGCCCTGGTTTGCCGGTCAAAGCGACGTGGTTGGACCTTGCAAAACGGAGAAACTGCAGTACTGAAGTCGCTGAGTCCAATGTGGCTCCATTTGGTGGCTCAGGCGAGTAGCGTCCCTGCAGCTATCGGTAGCGCGGTACCGGCAGTA
The DNA here is from genome assembly GCA_031002005.1 of Vandiemenella viatica. Classification (NCBI taxonomy): domain Eukaryota; kingdom Metazoa; phylum Arthropoda; class Insecta; order Orthoptera; family Morabidae; genus Vandiemenella; species Vandiemenella viatica. The sequence goes on along the minus strand of JARYHS010013631.1, from coordinate 18,916,451 downwards.
TACGTCGTGAACGTGCTGTCAGGGAAGTGATACATCCTGCGCCGGGAATGCATACTGTTTCGATGCTCCGGCCTTCGGATTGCGGGTCGGTCGGAGTTCAAGGTGGTGGTGGACCTTGCAGAACGGAAATACACGGTACCGGTAAGCCCGTGTTCGCCGTTCGTGGTCGCGATCGCAACTCGGTTTTCGAGTTTGGCTTTGGCGGAGGTGAGCATTGGTGAGCATTGGTGATCATGTGAAGTGGTTCACCCTGCCGCCGGTGTGTACCAAAAAAAAAAAAAACGGGCCTGTATATCCTCGTCTTCGGAAGACCGGAGTCATAGTAGCGAGAAATGGTGCAGCCCTCCCGCTGGTAACACTCATTGCCAACGTCTAGGACTCTAGGCGGTAAGACCGACTAGTGGATTGTCCCTCTTTTGCTGCTCACGATAGTAAGACCTAAGGTGCAGAGAGGTGGCGCCACCCTGATGGGAGGCAACGGACGGTGCCGGTAAGCTGGCGTGACCTGGCAACTGCCGAGGTCGTCTCCTGATTGTACGGATTGACGCTCGCTGGGACCGGTGTCAATGATCAAGGAACCCTTGGCGCCCCTTGGCACCGATGTCGAGCTATTTGCTGCCTTATTAGGTCCTCTAATATGTGGGAACTGGTAGTGTATGGTCTTTCACCCGGGTGGGGCAGCGACTCCCGTACGCTTTGGCTTATTCTGTGGTGTGATGAGCACTGCGACGGTGCTCTGCTATGCTTGGTCGAGTATGCGGAAAGCCGTGCTTGTTGGCGCCAACATCGGAGTGCCGGTCGGGTGCGGTGGAACGTGTACTTGGAGCGCACCCTGACCTGTGTGGAGACCCGGTTTCGTCAGTGGCGTCCCTACCGTAGTGCCGATCAGGTTGGGGTAAAGCGCAGTGTTGGGTGGGCCCCCGCTCGGGCTGTGGCTACCACCGGTCTCCTGCGGGAGCAGGGTGCGGCTGGGTGAGCGCGGGACTAACATGAATGCTCTAGCTATAGTGTCAGGTTCCTCTTCATCTTGGGCCGTGGCAGGAGCCGCGTCCCCGTCACTCCCCGCGGGCACCCAAATGGGTGGTGAAGTGTGCCTAGCCTCACCATCCCCACTGTAATGGCGGGTAGTTCTGAAGAGTCCACTTCCTACGGTGATGGTGGATGCTGTGGTGGTGGGTGGTTTGGGGGGACCCTGAGGGGGTGATAAAGTAAATTCCGATATCCCCGTTGACCGGATCCAGTCTTTCCTGGAGCCTGTGTGGACATATTTTCACAAATTAACAAAACCTTTGATATACGATATGTCTAGAACTAAGTGAAATCTCGCCTTAAGAAGTCATCGTAAAATTGCGGCGCGATGGAATTATTTCTTCTGATACATGCCACATTTCGACCTAACCACACAATCTATATGATACTATATCGCCAGAACTAAGTTAAATCTGAAACGTCTAATCGAATTATATAAAAATATATCATCAAATTGCGGCGCCAATGGTTATTTTTCTTCTGGTACAACCAGTGTATTACGCCGAAAAATCAAACGAGCTTAAACTATCAAAGAAACATTAAGACCACAAAATATTTACTAATCACATAAAATAACTCAAAATATGGATATGTCTATACTTGTTAATAAGCAACGAATATGATTGACTAAATACATCCGAGAAATTTATCCACATACTTGCATCTTGAAAACTTGCCAGCGTTCTTTTCGTTGTTACAGAGTGCAGATACCACCTTGACGTGAATAATGTCTTCAAAGAATGTTATAGTTCTGTACTATTAATTCTGTGCCGTACTGCAACTTTTCTTTCGCATCACGTTTCAGGTACATTTGTTTTGGTTTTTATATACCTTTTCCCCACAAAAACATTTCTTCAAAAACAGATGTAGCTAATTTAAAAGCTATGTCACTGTCAATTTCCCTTCTGGTCCAGGCTGCAAATCAGCCTAACCACATCAACTTTCAGTCAGGATATCTCTAGAACTAAGACAGATATTAAATAAACATTCATTCTTTATTTTCGTTTTTGTTTCGTCGAGTTCCATAAGATTCCTTCATCAAATTGTGGCACCATTGTTATGATAGAATCGTATAGAAATTATTTACCAATCTTATTCTGTTACCACCGATTCTGTTGGACAAACTCATCGCACTAGGTGTTCCTCAATACCTTGTGTCTCGCATCTATCAACTTCTGCAAAAAAGACCGTTATATTATGGGTACAAACCCACCCATCAAGGTCTTCCTAAAGGTGCAGTCTCAGTCCCCTTCTACGCACAATTTACGTGCGAGAACTGGAGAGTATTTTGCCTCTTGCCGTATTATTCAGTACGCTGATGACGCCTGCATATTCCCCTCAGCTACATAGGTATTGCCAACTAAGTGTCTTCTTCTACAAGCTATACTTCGCATAAGCCAGTGGCTCTTCCAACATGACATGGACTTCTCGAAAAGTAAATCCTCAGCAGAAAGAGAATCCACCCCTCCAATCTTTAACTTGATTTTGGGTCCCCTTAACGTGCTTGTTAAATCTCACGTTAATTCCTTGGACTGGTATATGATTCTCATCTCACCTGGTCAGCTCACATACATCAACTTGTCCCAAAATTGGAATAAGGTCTTAATATTCTACGCATGCTCCGAGGCGGCGGTTGCAGAGAAGAAGATGATGCCTGGCTTCTCATACAAATGTGGGCTCTACTGCGATAGCGGGGTGTGGAGAGTTAGAGGTTCAAGCATTTAGTCATAATCATGTGGGCATAATCTTGTAGAGGCCTTATCAATATTCTAGTTAATTTGGGCTGCGAGGCGCCGATAAGTTACATGCTCGCCCTTGTCTTTGGCCCTGTGTGGAATTATTCGGTGAACGCATAATCATTTTGTTATAAAGCCAATTAAACATTGTAGATATTCGCATATGCCATCAGACATTGCTCATGTAAATAAAGATGTAAATATGCAACTGCCGTTTACAGTAATTTAACCTCCATTCCCATCTTAATATCTGAATGTACTGAGCCATACATATAACCTGCTAGGTGTTGCAGCAGGTACCTTCGACGAATATTCATATCAGAACCATGGTCGATCTCCTATGATCGACCCTTATCCACGGCTCCAGTGGAAGCTTACCATGTCCGCTCTTGTCGATAAGCTGACAGCGTCACTACAACACAACCGACTATCAGGCAATGCATACCAGCAATGGACAAGGAGCTGGAAAGAATCGAAACAACACAAAGGCCAACAGTACGCTCTATTCCAGCCATACCCTCCACGGCGACCTTGGTATTCAAGATGGAATTCTCAACGACGTTACATCAAAGCTATCATCCGTATGACATTCAACCATGGCGCCTTCCGTAGTCATCTTTATCGCATCAAGGCTGTAAACACAGAATGCTGCACACGAAACGGAAAGGCACTACAGGACCTCAATCATTTATTCATCAACTGCTCTTATTACCAGCAACAGCAAGCAACTTTCATCAAGTTCCTCGTGCGAGCACAGCAGCCACTTCCAACTAGTATTACAGTACTACTCGCTACAAATAGAAACAAAATCTATTGTATCATTAAGGACTATATTAAGGACAGTGACATACATGTTTAATGCACCTATATATCTGTACAACTTTAAATGCTATTAATGTTATAAACCTGTAACTCCACCAGGCTGACTGTATGGTCTATTCAATACCTAAGGTCAAATAAATAATTTTAAAAAAATATTAACTTGGTAACGTTTCATTTTGCTTTCGTGTAAACTCTTTCTCGATATGTATGACCTGAGAAATGTGTGTGACAAATTTTAAATGAATGGCACAATTCCTTCTTATTTTACCACTGCCAATGTCATTATTTCAGTCACATATGAGTAGTTCCAGTGCAAGTTTCGATCGCCAAACAGTGAATGTTTTAATAGACAAGTGATTTTTGAACTTAAACATTGGCGAAGTATGTGGTTTGTTTTAAATGCAGCCAAGAATTATTTTTAATTTCCTTTCAATGGCGCCATGTTACTAATGTCACAGTTTCAGCCACATGTATGTAGTCCCAACGGGTCAAGATTCAAAAGCGATGCCATGAATGTATAAATGCGCACGTGACAGAAACTTCAATTTTGGGATAGGAAACATTAACGATGTTTATGGTTAGGTTGAAATGCAACCTGGATCAGAATGACATCTGATACGTTTTATTAAACCATAAGGCACGGCGGATTTAGTTTTATAATTTACGTGGTGTAGCATAAGGTTTTAGAATTCCTAGTTACTTTTTAATTTTATTGGTTCCATGTTGCTGTCGTCAAAAACGCAATAGTACGTAATATGTTCCAACTCTAATGCGATAAACGCTACAACATTAAAAAATTAGGGGTATGATGGTTATTTAACAAAAACAACAGTTTATTCTACTGGCTGTGATTTGAACAGCAGCCAAAATTTGTACACTCGTTCCTTGTGTGATATTATTAAGGAATATTTGAACATAAGAAATACGTACCGTTAGCTATTAATGTTTATTGTAGCCACCTTTCGTCTAGGTAAAACTGATTTTTACATCCATATCACACATTAGCGTTTTTCATTAATATTGTACGGCATTCAGCGAAATTTTAAAAACATGTCTTACCAGAGACAAAGTTTGTAACTGTCAAAGATTTTAATAATCATGGCGACTATGATTACAGTAAATTATATATTAATGACGCTTGATACATTTGAGTCTCATATTCCGTTAATTTTAATGCTTTAAATTTCAGATTAGATAAATAGCCGAAATCAAGAAACGAAACATCATCCTAAACAAAGAGAGAGAGTGATTTTATTGTTAGTTTTTCCGATAGGAGTGAACATCTCAGCTACAGCGTGATCCTTGTATTATAATTACCGATTTAGAAATGTATTTAAATATTTACTCCTTCATTGTCCAGGTAATCTCCCCAAGGGGGGGGGGGGGGGGCATGAAAGTCGATTTTAGGGGGGAGGGGGGTTTCGTCGAAAAGTGGGGTGTAACCGGATTTTGAAGGATGAGACCTAAAAAAAAAAACATTTCAAAAAGTTTCGAGGGCGATTTCTAGGGAGGGGGGGCTCTCACGGACCAGATCTCACCAGAGGGGGGGGGGGGAATCCTGCCAGATCTCACAAAATCTCACCAGAGGGGGGGGGGCTCCGGAAATCCGGAAAAACACCTCATGTACTTTATGGATGCCCCCTTAGCTATTTCCACAAATTTTAATTCGGACCATTAGCTCTAAAAATTTGAAAACCTCATTCAAATTGTTGCGGTAGTTTTTGCGCGGATCCCGTTCAAATAAATATACACACGCAACTTGCTTACAGAGTTATAATAGTATAGATATAGATTCCTATACTTCACCTATTTCCATCAACTATAAACAAAATGCTCTTGCTGATGCCAACTGTTTGCACCATTCAAAGAGGTAGGGAGATCGTACCCGTATTCAAGATTACTGTCCATGTGTTATTTGTGAACACTTAAGTCCTGGAGGCAGGTTTTTGTAGGGTCTTTTTTTTTTAATTTCTTCATGGACACACTGCCAGCGAATAAACAGTTACTTACTTTGTCATCTACGGGTGATAATATGAACTACTTGACCTTCATCTATGGAAGCGTGGGTAAATAATTAAATTAATTTAACTTATTTTACATTCTTATTTCACCCGGTGTAACTCTGGAAGCGTGCTTGTATAAGGTCACAGGGACCGTTTTTAACCAAGGGAACGGTTTGGGGTCAAGGAATCGCAAGGATTTTGGTCATTCGCCTGGAGTGATTTCGGAAAACCGTGGAAAACTAATAATAGTATGGCCGGTTGGGATTTTAACTCACTTCCTCCCGAACTCCGGGTCAGAGCAATGTCGCTTACTCACTTGAACTTTTTTTTTTTTTTTAATTTTATTTTTTATTCGCTTGGCTTAGGGCCGAGAGAGAACAGCTATTAAGGCCATTGAACTTCGATTTAACTTATCATGTACACATTTCTTCTACGAGAAGAAGCTTATGTCCAGCACCGGGGAATAAAACAGGTTTTAATATCCACTGCACTGGGAAACAATAAATTTTCATAAAATATTTTCTTTACTTCTTGGCTTCTCGACGTATTATCAAAACAGAATATACCCATATTACTCTTGGGACTATAGATTGCACAACCTACGTCCGTGCAGTTTTTTTTTTAATGTATTGTTCATTTTTGCTACAGTTGTGAAAATTAGTAATAAGAGCAGGTGTTGCGTCCAGTTATTGCAAGAATTGCATACTGCAAATGCGCAACATATTCGCGAGTTGCTTAATGAAAATGAAAAATTCCAGTAATTTACTTTAGTGGCAGATGGGCTATTCTACAGACGAACAGACTGAGGTGCCAACTGCTGAGACATTAAACTCATTGGAGAAGCTGGTAGAGGTAAAATTTATCGCTAGGAAGTGAGGAGTGGAATGATGACTTGTCAAATAAAGTAGTAATAATTAGCCACAGTAATATTTCTAGGCCAAGTACCAAGGTAGACTGCTGGAAAAATATCTTGGAGGACGCTACACGAAATAAAAAGATTTAGAGACCTTTGATCCTTTTGTTATATTTAGAGGCTGTGTTACTCCGCAAAAATTTGTCTTTAGGCATTCTAACAATTTTTAAACTAAACAGAATGTCTTCAAATTTTTCAGAGCGAACCCTTAGGGTCAAATACAGTTCCAGTACGTATTTCAGACAGATCGTCACATGATATGACCATTGCCCATTTGCTACATAGTGCGACAGTACGTGGTCCAGGCGAAATTCCTGCATTTATGCACTCTAACGCCCTTCAAACTCAACATAAATTCTTCAGATTTTACAGAGTGAACCTCCTGAAGGTCCAGTACGTATTTCTGCCAGAATGGCTAAGGCGTTGATTGACTTCTGATTCTGTTATTGTAAGTTCCCTAGTCTCTGTCTACACAAAATTTCTGTCTTTATTGCTACCTAAACCTCTCAAGCACAAACGAAATTCTTAAAAAGATGAAATACAGGTCTCGTTAACATTTCAGCCAGAGTGAGTCAGGGGGTCATAACGATTAACTCTTTAGTACAGGGGTGGCCAATCCAAATGGTCTTCCGGGCCACTTTGGAAATGCTTCATAACTCCGCGGGCCGCATATAAAATTATATATCCCCATATTATATTCAGAGCCACTATAGAATTTTTTTGTGAAAAATTGAAACATAATGAGTTATTAATGCTGTGTTCACTATTATTCTTACATGTAAACATAGATAATCTATTAGTATAATAGGCTTAATGTAGCGTGTCACGCCTACGTCATGTCACGCGGTAACGTCAAGCTATGACGTTGCGATACGACGTCACGCTTTACGATATTATTTGTGGGAGTGCGCGTTATTTAATATCATTTCCAAGCAACAGTGAATAAATTAACTCACAGAACACTGAAATAAAAGTATGTATTGCGTTAAAATCGATATATCAATCATTAGATGCTTATATTTACGTAATATTCTTTTGATATATTGAAGTATTCCTTAAATTCTTTGTCCATAGATATTGTAAGATAAAAGCTTTGTATTTCGAGCATCAATGTTGAGAAAAGTTTGGTTAAAGTATTACTTACAACTGGCATTTGATGCTACGGCAGAGGGCATGAATAATTTAGTTTTTTTTCAAAATAATTTAAACTGTACCCTATTATTGAAATTATTAATTCGTTTGAACCGAAATAGTTGCCCACTCATCTCGAATTGTGCAGCCTACACTACAATTAATAATGTAAGTTTACCAGATTTATTTTAATCTTCTTTGATTTCACTGAGTAATATTACTGAGGCTATTACGTATTTCCGCACTGTGTAACTATGACAGCTATTCGAACGTTGTAGGCCTAATATCGGTCTGAATCACGTTGCAGATTTTTGGTTTATTACCTTTCTTTTTTGTTGAATGTTTTTGATGAAATTTATGTTGTTGCGTAATGTATCTCATCAATGAATTGTCGTTTTGGTCGGAAAACTGTTGCACACGTTCGTTTTGTGATATTATTGGCTATGGAAAAATAAAAACGAGGCCTAAAGAATTGTGCTATTCGTTTGAAATTTACCATATACGTTCGTATGGTCTTATCTTTTAAGAAAAAGTGTACATGAAAGCAAAAGGCAGCTTACGTTAGACGTGAAGCAACATGAAAATTACGAATTAACACAACACAAAACCGCCAATTCAAATATTCACGTCAAAGATAGCATCTGTACAGCAACAACTGTAAAAACGTTTCTTGATAGGATATAAATATATTCCTGCGTTGTATAATTCACTTCTTACAACAACTTATTTTATACTTATGTCGCGATACATGACATCACCATTAATGCGCATGCGATTAAAGCTTTTATTTTGTAGCGGCAGTATTACCCGAGATTGTGGTTAGGCTGAAATGCAGTCTGGACAAAAATAAATAATGAACCTTATCACAGCAATAGCATGTTGAATTTAGCTATTATCAGTTATTTAAGCAGGTTTCATAAGCACTATGTCACGTTTTGATATCATGAATCACGATGTAAACTACTCCCGTATGTGGTTAGTTTTAAAATGCAACCTGGACCAGGATAGCATTCGAAACCTTTTGTCATAGCGTCAGGCAATAGGAACTGCATTTATTTTATAACAATTCAATTTATTTCAACAATTGCTAAGAAAGGAATTGCTACAATACTGAAAGAAAAGTATGAATTTTGTTTAAATTGTCCTATTGATTATTAGTTGCTTTTTTTTAGTGATATGATTACTTGGTTTGAATGAAAGAAGTTCCAAATTGTTCGCGATCTATGCAACCTAAACAACAATTGAAACTAATATTACATGACGTAAGAAGTTAAGATTTATTTTTAGCATCCTTCATTTTCACTGGGGTCATTATTTCAGCCGAATGTAAGCTGTGCCAGGCGTTAAAACATCGATCTTCATCATAGACAATAAGAAAGTTGTAAGAAACTGTGAAGATTTTGGATCAAGTTTGTATCGCATGATTGGTATAGATGCATGATGACATTGACATGCGATTCAGGGAATGTATAAATTCGCGTGTGAATGAAGCTTTGATTTTCTACCGGCTATATTGGCGAAGATTGTAGTTAGGCTGAAACGCAACCTGGACCAAATTGACAACTGAAACTTTTTGCTACATCACAAGGGACGAGAAATTACAGCATAGTGAGCTTTATTTTATAAAATTTCTATTTAGGTAAACAACCAAAAAGAAATCAATTGCCAGAACAGTCCGTTAAACCCTTCATTTTTGACGGGCTTTTTGGCTAGTATAATAATAATGATGCTAAACGCAAATAGTAAAGAAATATATAACACTAAAAATGAAATATAAAAAATATATAAATAGCCTATAAATGAAATCATTAAAAAATATTTATTTTACTAGTGCGATATTTGTTTCCCCACTCTTTCACTTAGCTTTTGGAAATCGATCTTAATTTACGTATTTACGCATCGTAATTGGTGCTGCAGGTTATCGTCCGTTATATTTGAGTGTATTTTGTATATGGTAAATTTCATTTTCGAGAAAAACGAGATTTTCAGGTGTAAGTTGAACCTAAGCGCTGACAACTGTTTGTGCCAGATTTCTCAAATTAGAAAATTTGTCTTTAGTGATGTCAGTGTCATAAAAATCTATTTTGATTCCGATGTTTCAAAAATGTGTTTTAATTCAATATTGCGCTGTAAGCCAACCAGTTCCTTTGGAGATCTTCTGGGGCCGACTCGATATCAACATGAAAGGGAGATGAATACATTTCAAAAAATTTGTTGTAATTGTCTAACTCTAAATTATTGAATTGGCTTTAATTATTCTGCGAACTCATAACAGTAAACTCATGAATAAAAAAGGCAATATCTGTCATATATTCGCAAGAATATTATTTTAAAATCAAACCTAATTTTTTCTCATAATTTCGGCAGTTAAATTTTGAATAAATGGATACACAAATAATATATGTTTTTAATACATTGGTTTTCACTACTTTGGGCATTATAAAACAAATATATTTTGTAAAAGTGCGATAAATCTCGCGGGCCATCAAAAAGTTCAAGGCGGGTTGGCCACCCCTGCTTTAGTATATTGTGCGAAAAATTTGATCTGTACAAAAATTCTGTCCTTACTAGCTTAGGGTCCTCATTTCCACTAAGTGAAGAACACTTTGCTCTAAATTTTCCCCACTCTTTTTTAAACGATTGTCGCCAGCAGTCTCATGAAACCAGTCACTCAATACCTTTTTCGTACCCTCAGTAACTTCTTCTCCAGCCATATCTGTATGGATACTCTATTTTCTTTTCAGATTTCTAACATAGCCACAGAATTTTCTAGATGCATCATCCAGTGCTCCAACTTCAGTTACAATAACATTCTTCTTAAACACATATCTAGCTTCCAGCTTTGCTGTTAGAGTGTAGGGATGGCGAAGCGATTGTAAACACTTGTCATCAGCGAGCGCTCTGGTTGACCGACCTGCGCGGGTCCCAAGTTCACGGAGCAGTGGCGGAGCGTGTGGGTAGTAGAGAAGCTTTGTTAAGGGAGCGTGCATAAACCACGTAGCTTCATTTTGGCCTCCTGTGAACCCACCCACGTAGCCCTACGTGGCTTTTGCCTCTAACCCCCCCCCCCCCCCACCTTCCCACGTAGCACGTAGCCTTTTTCCCTTTTGATTCCAGAAGACATTTTGTACTGTTTTCTCTTGTCAGACTATTGTAAATTACTTTCGGAGATAATTAACTGAGGGAAATACATATTCACATGCTGTTGTGAGTACTGTTCCTCATTTTAACTGTACAAAATGTTATGAAAGGAATGCTACGTGGTCTGGCTCGGAACCCCCCTCCCCCCCTGCCCCCACGTAGCCCAGCGTAGCCTTCCAGCCATGCTACTACCGCACACAAACACCTGTGGTCTGCACTAGATAGTTATAGTTGAAAAGTGAAATATATGTACACACCCATCTACTAATTTCAACTTTAAATTCTTGTAGCATTTTTGGTAAATTATTCATTATTTTTCTTCGTAATTTGTTCCAATTCCAGACAAACTTACTGACAAAGTAAAATCTTCCCACATCCATATGCCTAAAATATCTTCAACCTCCTCCTGTCTTCCAATTAATCACATTGCATTTCCTTTATCATATCTCTTACTGATTGTGTTCTGCAATAATTTACAGAGACAAATCAATACGTCCAAAAATGACTTTCATCACTTGGGAGCCTTCCCCCCTTATTAGGGTTTATACCCAAATGAATTTTATTTAGTCCATAGTAAAGATTAACATAACGTTCCTAGCATCTGCTCTCATTATTCTAACCAGAATTATCTTATCTTATACTATTATATATGAGTAACCTTTTTATAAAGTATTATTCTTAACACAGAAAATAAATTAAATATTATAACGCCTGAAACATAACAACTAAGTAATTTTTATCATTATTAATTGCGGTTAGAATAATGAGACCAAAAATAACTTTTATACCATGATTTACAAAAAATGGGTCCCATTCTAAGTTACCATATTCAAGCAATGGTCTGACCAACGATTTGTTACCCAATTCCCTTACTTCTCTTGTACATCTCTAACAAGTGAAGGAGTTTGAAACCTTTTCCTACTAACTGACCAATGTGTTCTGCCCAGTTGAGTTTGTTATTAAATGTTATTCCAAGGTATTTACATTTCAAGTCTCCAGTGAACAATTTTTTCTACACCTTATAACTACAATCAACCTTTAGTTTTTTAAGCTGACTCTTCTTTGAATTTATCTAAATTCCATGGCGACCTACCCAGCTAGATATCCTATCCAGATCACACTTCAGCTGTTCACAATCTTCTTCCATTTTGATGCCCTTATATAGCATTACAAAACAATTTCGATAATCCTAGTAAAGTTTACTGTACAGCGCCCCTTCACACAGAATTTTGAACTCAAAATAACAATTCAGCAAGCTCTATAATTAAACAGCTATATTTCAAACCATCACAACAATAAAAACTGTCACTGCCTTAGAAAATCCCGGGTGACATCTGTCAGCGAATCTGGGTCTCAGGTACGTCATGTCTCTCTCTCTCTCGCCGTCGCGTGTCGATTAGTTCAAACGCTCCGTCCGTGTGAAACCCAACCCTATGACTTTAAGTCACACGCATGGGCAACACTGTCAGTATGTGAGATATATAAAGTACATATGGAGATAATTAAATGACTGAAATATTGTAAGTATCCACATGCTGTTGTGTTCTCTGTACCTTATTTTAATTTAATTTAATTTAATTTAATTGCAATGGAGCACAGGCTCCGGTGGCAATTTCCCTACACACCCATCCTCCCCCTATCCTACACCTACCTACATTTGCCCTCTACAAATTTTATCTTTAAATTGTTTCAAAGTTTTCGGTAAATTATTCATCATTTCTCTTGGTAACTCATTCCAATCCCTGACACCCTTACCTAAAAAAGAGAATCTTCCCACACCCTTGTGCTGAAATCGAGTGCCAGCTTGTGGTCATGGTCATCTTTTCCCTTCCATGCACTACTTTTCATACCTATTGCAATATCTTTCCATGCCTCATCGCCAGGCCCTCCTCATCCTCCTCCTGTCTTGCAATGAATCCCATTCCAACTCCTTTATAATATCCGTCACTGATTGCATTCTGCGATAATTTCCAGAAACAAATCTAGCAGCCCTTTTTTGCACCCTCTCCAACTCCTGTATTTGATACGTAAAATGAGGGTCCCATACTACACTACCATATTCGAGCAATGGTCTGACCAAAGTTTTGTAAACCAATTCCTTTACTTCTCTCGTACATCCCCTCATCACTCTCTCCAACAAGTCCAGAACTTTGAAACCTTTTCCTACCACCTGTCCTATGTGTCCTGTCCAGTTAAGTTTGTTATCAAAAGTAATTCCAAGATATTTACATTTCAAGTCTTCAGTAACCAATTCTTTCCCCACCTTATATTCATAATTAACCTTTTGTTTTTTATTTGTGTATCTAATAAGCTGACTCTTCTTTGCATTTATCTTCATTCCATGTTTACCAACCCAATAAGATATCCTGTCCAGATCACCCTGCAACTGTTTACATTCCTCTATCGTTTTGATTCTTTTATACAGCATTATGTCATCTGCAAACAATCTAATTTCAGATAGTAAACAATCAACACAATTATTCATTAGAATTATGAATAGCAATGGTCCCAATACGCTACCCTGTGGCACAATCATTTTTAGTTCCACTTCTTTTGATACTACATTTCCTACCCTAACTTTCTGTTTTCTACCTTTTCAAAATTCTTCTACCCAGCAAATCACTTTCTCATCCACTACAATAGTTTTTACCTTATTTACTACCATTTTATGGCTTACTCTGTCAAACGCCTTAGACAGATCTAGTGCTACACAATCAATTTGGCCTCTCTTGTCCATTTCATCTGAAATGTCTTGCATATATCCCACCAACTGAGATTCGCATGAATATCCTTGCCTGAAACCATGTTGCCTGCTTGAAAACCACTTACGTTCCTCACATAAGGTATGTGGTTGCATATCAATCTTTCCATTAATTTACCTACCACTGATGTCAAACTGATTGGCCTGTAATTTTCGACTATATTTCTCACTCCTCCTCAATGTACCGGTACTACTATTGCACTTTTCCAGTCCTGTGGTAAGCAGCAAGTGTCTAGACTCAATTTAAATAATATTTCAAGATAAGGTACAATGTCACATCCGACTATCTTTAAGATATATGTAGTAATATTATCTTCACCAGCCCCTTTATTTTTTTTTCAGCTTTCTTATTTCCTTCATGATTTCCTCAGGATGGATATCAAATTTTTTACTATCGTCATTTCTAATTGTGTTGTTAAGCTCGTTCTCCGAATTAGACCCTCCTGTTTCTGATTCATTGTCCCTAATGCTTTCACTGAACCACTTACTTAAAATCTCTGCCTTTTTCAAATCGTCAGTAACTTCTTCTCCATCCTTATCTATAAGTGTCTCTACACCCTCCCTTCCCCTCAGTTTCCTGATATAGCCATAGAAATTTCTAGATGCATCAGTCAATGGTCCTCCTGCACTGACAATACTCTTCATAAACCCATCTTTAGCCATTTTCTTGGCTGTTATTAAGTCCTTGTTTAGTTGTTTTAAATATTCCCTACTACCCTGGTGTCTCTTAACTCTGTTATGTTCTTTTCTTACCAACCTCTTTAACCTCCTCACTTCCCTATTATAGTACATAGGTTCTCTACTTCTCTTTATTTTCTGCTTTGGAATAAATTTTTCTTCCCACTTTCTTATTATCTCCTTGAACTCATCCCACCTTGACTCTACTGTACCTGAGCCTTCCTTCCATTTGCTGAATTGTTCTCTGAAATATCTCTTCAAATTTGAAAGCTGTGCCTTTTTATAATTGTACCTATTTCCCCCTTCAATTTTGGCTGCTGGTTTACTGAATCCTCTAATATCCATCAGAACTGCTTCATGATCACTTATTCCTTGAGTTAGTTGATACCTCAAAAGATTTTCATCGGGCTTAATTAGAAATATATCCAAAATATTTTGTCCCCCTAGTGTTTTGCTCAACCAAAAGTGTGCATATTCAGTAAACCAGCAGCCAAAATTGAAGGGGGAAATAGGTACAATTATAAAAAGGCACAGGTTTCAAATTTGAAGAGATATTTCAGAGAACAATTTAGCAAATTAACCGTGGCAAATAATATGAATGGAAAGCTACGTCGCTTCACTTGGAGCAGCCCCTCTCAATCCCTCTCTCCAATCCCACCTGTCCAACAAGCATAGGTTTCTGCCCAACCCCTCCCGCCCTTAGACCGAGCCACATATAGTTTATTGACGCTCCCATATACCATATAGAATTATTGAGTTATTAAAATAGTTGTATAAAAGGTATAAAATATTATTTATTATTACAGATAACTTATTTTTATTTTGTATTTAGGTTTACGGAAACAAGTGGAACATTCAAATCACTGGCGTTCACATTCAGAATATCATCTTCTGGCATTGTCAAAATTGTGCAAGAGGTGCTATCAGTTCTACATAAGAAATTACTGCCAACTTTCTTGTCTCCGATCTCACTGGACCAGTTAAAATAAAAATGTAAAGAATTTGAAGAAAAATTGTAATTTCTTAACTGTGTCGGTGCTATCGACGTAAAAAATGTGCGAATATTTCCTCTGCACTTGTATGGTCATTGTATTACAATTACAATTTTTCTCTACCCTCCTTCTGGCTAGTAAACTACAAATTCATTTTCATTGATGTCGGGTCATACGGGAAGGAAGGCGACAGTGAAAATGTCGACAAAAGTAATACTGAAAAATTATTTGCTAGTCACGTTTCCTCCGCCATATAAACTCCCGTTTTTGTAAGCGAAGAAGAGTTTAGATTACATGATGACTCCCTTTTCTCGCCGAGTTGCAGTTACTGACAGTAAAAAGTCATTTTCAGCTGCTTTCTTTCTCGAGCTAGGAGAGTTCCTGTAAACTCGTTTGCTCTTCTGTGTCAAGTAATTCGCATATTTTAATCACCGATCTGTATAAAGCAATACGACTGATCAATTGGTTATTGTTGGTTGCTGTTTACATAAATTACTTAGAGAAGCATTTCTAGAAAAAATTAACAAATCTCATTATGAAATAAAAAAAATGAATAACTACCAGCCACACACCTTGGACCATTAACAAGGGGGGAGGGGGTGGTAGTTACGTACAGTACACGCCAATTGGTTTTTTTTAATGTGAAATACACATTTACAGAATACTTTAACACCAGTGCAGTCATTTTGCTAGAACTCATTAGTGCTACTTTCTAATCGCATAGCATTAAAAATTCGCACGTATGGCCCTGTGCCAGTGGAGTATCTCAGGTCACCTCGTCAGACTATGGTACAGAGATATGATAACCCTAGGACACGCCTTGCTAACGTCCTGACAGAAGCTAGACAGTTACAACGACCCTCTGCCCTGAGCGCAGGGAATGGTGGTGGATAGATCAGATTGGCTTACTGTAATATGACTATTCGAAAGGGGTAGCTCCCAATAAGGGGGTTTAGCGCCTCTTTGGAGCTTACGGTAGAACTAGTAATGGAACTGGATTTTTTAAGGAAGTCTATTTACAATGTTCTCTCACAGAGTGTAAGCGTACATGAACAGAAAGTTTTCTTGATGGTTTCTAGCAGCAGACTACTGTCAATTAGAAGCGAGTGGTATGCTTACATTGGCGATGTCAAAGGGTGCAGATGCGTCAAGAAGACTCACGAGTCATCAATACACTCTAACACGAACTAACTGAATGCATAATAACTGACTGACTAACTGATCGTTTGGACGGGCTAAATACCCGTCGGATACCTCTGAGTATTAATAAGCTTCAAGCCGTCTACCCCTAAAATGGTATCGAGCGAGTCCATGATCATATATAGTACGGTTACTCGGTTACGGTACTTAACATTAGATATACAATCCTCACATGGCTTAGGTATAACATATTTACATGAATTTATAATGTTAATTTTGTCTATTATTAATTTGTGTTATGAAATAAAATACAGTAATTATGAAAGTTATTGAATTTAATGACAACACACATCTCCAGAAAGGACAGACTAGCGCTTTCAGAGCTGAAGAATGACAACAAAGGAAGAACGGCGATGTTGAGCAAGGCTAACTACATTAGAAAAATGGTACAACTATCAAAGAACGAGACATATAAGATTACCCTGGGATCCTTGTCCAATCTTACCTGCATAGCAACCAAGCTCGGAACTACCGAAAGATTTAAAAAAGCGCCTCCAACCTCGTGTTCCAATGGCCCCTCGGCTGTACTGATTTCCAAACGTTCACAAAGAAGAGTGCCAATGCGACCTATTAAGTGCAACAGATAGTCCAACATACCATCTGACCAAAGACCTCAAGGACATTTAGAATGGAAGTGCAGGCACCATACACGTAACTCCAGTGAATTTGTGCATATCTTGTTCGGTGTAGAAGTTAGAACCGGAAGATTTAATGGTGAGCTTCGATGTTGTGTCTCATTTTTTCGCGGATTCCCTTGACGGACAAATTTTTTAACTTTTGTAAACGCAGTTTGATCAAGTAATGATAGATCTTTTTGACTATGCTCTGACAAACGTCTACTTCCGGTTTGGAGGACGTTATGAACAACCACGTCTCAGGTGGTTTCATGGAGTCTTTTGAGAAATAAGCACTAAACAATGCGCCGCTCCAGCCAAAATGTCTGTACAGGTATGCGGACAACACTTTCGTGATATGGCCACGTGGTGGAAACGGCCTGGATCAATTCCCGGTACGTTTGGATTTGCCCCGCCAGAAAATTTAGTTCACTGTAGAGTTGTAAGATAGCGGTTGCCTGGCTTTTGTCGACGTATTGGTGACAAAACGCGCCTGTAGGACATTTCGACACTAAGTTCATTGTAAGAGGGCATTCATTAATTAAGTGAGGTGTTTTTCCGGAAATCTGGACCTTCCCCCCCCCTCCCCGTGGAGAGTTTCATTGAGATCTGTTCGGACTCTCCCCCCCCCCCCCCCAAATTACTGCTGACGATTTTTTTTAGCACTACTGTTCTTCAAGGAATTAAAAAAAGATGACATAAGGTTTCTGTCGATCCCTCCTCTCCTTGGTGACATTTGATGATATTTCTTTTATAGCCTCCCCCCCTATTTTCCATACGTAATTAATGAACTGCCCCTAAGCTCACTCACACCGAACTTTGCTCGATAGCAAACAGCTATCACACTCCGCGCAACACAACACAGTTTTTAACACCTTCGTATATAGAGTAGGAAGGGTATGTGACAACGACAACTTGGCTGCAAAATTGAATTACCGCAGTACAATCGTCGCGAAAAATGATTACAACTAGGGGAAAATACGCCATCTGAATATTTTTGGGAAGCTTTCTCAAACTGTTTATTGATACGCGTTGTTCATCCGGTACTATTTATTTTTTGACGAAAGTTCTTATTTTACGAAAAATTCAACGTTAAAATTTAGATTTAAGGTGTACAAAAGCCCGCCAAAACGATCCTTTGATACCTGGTGCAGGCCAACTACGCGCGTGACGTCACATGCCAGTGAGCGCTCTTCCTAGATAAGCAACGTCTGGTTTGTTTCTCTGAATTTGTGTATAAATTTTTGTAAATATTATTTATAAATAGTGTGTAGTAAAAAAACACAACAATAAAAACAGTCACATTAAACTGCGTTTCCATAATAGCTGAAATACGGAAAAAGGTATCTAAATATTACTCGCAGATACCAAGACGATATTGCGACTAATTCACATATCATTTTCTGTGGACATTATTTACACTGTAATTCCGGTGAGTTAAATGTTGTACTTAAATAATGTAGTGACTTGTACACACTAAAAAAAAAACTGCTGAAGTTGCTTCTACTAAGGAAGAGATCTTTAGTGCGGGAATCGGCATCCGAGAACGGAAAAGTCGGATGTATAGTATATGACACCTCTCATAATTTATCCCAGTACCAATAGCCAAGTTTTTTGAGGCGATTATCAGAAAGTTCAGAATTCTTAGCTTCGGTCCTTGCTTCGGAATATGTTTTATTTGTTATCTGTGTGCATTTTATTTCGATACTAGTTGTAATTGGTAGCACTGCATATTATTACTTTATTTTTTTTTCGAAAATACAAAAAAAAAAAACATTTTTTTCCTCGAAGTCTCACAATTTTTTTGATAACAAACATTTCAAGCACAAGTGATGAAGACATGACTTGCATACATGGTGAAAAACAGTATTTTTTATGGAAACTGAAAATTCCCTAAAAGAAATATCGCATAAATAGACGCATTTATGTCAAAAAGGTAGCTTGCAGTTGTTGTATCGTTACATAAAAATTCCAACAACAGGGATTCAAAGCGTTCCGAAACTGATGCAAAGTGACGTTGCTGTTGAAATTAATTCCATTAGTCGCCGCCTTGTGCCCGAATTTTTTACCATGATACTGTATCTCTGGTATGTTTCAAAATTAAAAGACGGAAAAAGGAAATTTAAAAACGTAAATGAAATAAACTTTTCCGCTTCAGAAATATGCAGTGTCTATGGTTATAGAAGGATATCGTTTCATAAAAGTTTTGCTGTATGGCAGCAATTTATGTTTCAAACGTTTTACATGGCGCTTGTCAAACAAAATTTGTGATTTCTTCGAATAGAACAATTAAATATTTTGATCAATTTTTGAAAATGATTCTTTAATGCAACAAACACCAAACAAAAATGAAAGAAGATGCACACATAAATTAAAAAAAAAACATGTTAACACTGAACAATCAAATATTTATAGTTTATAATGAAGTGAAACGTGGTCGGTAAGTAAATAAACAACAAATTAAGTTTCATTGAAAAAAACAATTAAGAAAAATGAACCACAATATCCAGATATTTAATCGTTGTGCTTGTTTTACTAACTTAAAAAATTCTGAATCATTAAAATATTAATTGTTCGGAGAAATATATACATCATAGTTACTGAAAATGCTGAACTGTTAACATTTTCTATCTATTTAAGTTTTTTTTTTTTTTTTTTTTTGTACAAGCGATACAAGTATTTCAATTACATCAAAGTGATCACAGAATGCATTTATAGAGAATTTTCTTGTTGAATTACATAGATTGCATTGCTAGTAATAACTGTATGATTTTTGGGTATTCTTTCACATTGTAGAGAAGATACGATTGCAGATTACTAATAGTGTACGCCAGCAAATACTCGAAAATAGAGTTGTATACTAATTATTTTTATGCTAACTGACTGGGCACGGATAGATATTGAACGAAGAATCTCCCGGAAAAAAAATGATAAAAAAATACGTGAACGAAGAATCAAGGTAAATGGTTACTTATAATACCAAGAGATTGATGGCTGATAGGAGAAGACCTAAGTGTGCTGAAGAGAGGAGACGACTGGATTAAGGTTATGTCAGAGGGTTGGTGGATAGAGAGAGAAAAACAGAGATGCAAACTCGGCCACTGGCTGGAAACTATGAGGTGGAGGATGATGATAGTTGGAAGGGAAGAAAACAACAATTAATTAATTCTGACATTATTGGAAGTGTTCATTTGTAGGTAAGAGATTGGGGAATTGCAGTAATATACCTCAAATAATGATATGTAGAGGCAAATGGCCAAGGGGACATGAACTTCATCGCAATTACTGAAGTAGGTTCTTATTATCTTCCTAGAAAACTCTTTACGTCGTATACTAATGTGCATGTAACGTTGAACCACTAATTCTGTATTCGGATATTTGGATAGAAATCAATATGGTTTACTCGTATAGTTTCATGGCCGTAATTTTCAATTAAAAATAAAATCAAAAAATAAACATTTATTACAGTTGTTTACGGACTAGGGAATAAATAGAAAGAAAACTTATTCCATATTTGCACAGTGGCGCTACTGTCTTCAAAGTTCGCATAAAATTTCTAATAAGTACCCATGAATTATATGAAATTAAGAATGATTCGAACAGTAAAATGACCTCAACCAATTAAAGTACACGATCTACAGCTACTACTTTCGGGGGCTGTACCACTTTCTGAACTTACACAAAATTGGTACTAACCTGTTGAAATGTACCAAGACACTGATTTGAACACACCTGTGTGTTGGCTCTGGGACTTTTGCCTTTATCATCTTCTGGTACAGATACAGAATGGTCATGGCGCGGTGATTATCACGTCATCTCCCTCCTATTAAAGTGTGGAAGGTTGTAATAGGAATACGCAGCTGTACCTCCGCGATTCCAGCAGGGTGTGGCAGAAGTCGTACGAATTCTATACGACCTACATCTTAGATTAGATAGAACTGTAGATCGTGTACTTTAATTGGTAGAGGGCATTTTACAGTTCGAATCATTCTTAATTTCATCACCGAGATAATACAATTTATGGATACTTTTGAAAGAAGTAAACAACACATTTTTTTGACATCGCGCTTAGTTCTCGAGATATTGTATCTCAAAATTGACGAGGTTAGGTTTAAATGCGGCCTGGACCAGAATTTTTTTTAGCCACAGACAAATTTGATGATGAATGCGTATGTTAAACTCGACCAGACAAATCGAAAATAAAGAATAAATTTTTTGGACATCTCGCTTAGTTCTAGAGATATTGCATCTCAAAAGTGAGGAGATTAGGGTGAGATTCGGCTTGGACCAGGAAAAAAATCACCAAAACCACTATATATACACTGTGGAAATGCACTATAAGTCTTTTATTTTCTTCCTAGTGGTTGTTGTTAGGTTGAATTACGGCCTGGACCAGAAGAAACGTCATCAAAAGCGCAGGGAACTAGACCTATAACTAATTTTTAACATGCTATATCTCGAAAATCAAGCGAGATATAAAAAAAATGTATTCTTTTTTTGTGATTTGTTTCGTCGAGTTTTACAACAATTCATCATCAGATTGTGGCGCCACTGTAATGATATAACTGCCAATATTTCTGTCATATGTAGCTATATGACATGCGGGGGTGAGGTCAAAACCCAACATCATTCAACAATATCTATGGCTATACATAGATGTCACATAAACCGACGTCACAGTACGAGCTTTCGATACGGTCGACCCAGCCGGAATTTGAAAACGTCATCACACTCTCTGTAAGAAGTTACACCAGTATCGTATACTCATTGCGTATTCGCAATATCGTGTGTAATGGTTCCGTTTCATTGTGATCCAAGCTGCATTACGACATAAACGCTAAAGAATTTATTTCTGTACTACTAGTGCAAAATTAACGACATCACATATTATCAGTGATGGACCATTAGTGGAAAATTAATGCTCGAATATAGACCGTCTCGAAATTGGCTAACGAGATTAAATAAAAAGCGTATTTTCACATGAAATTCGTTACAACAAGGTAAATATATATATATAATATTAAACCGTTAAATCTAGTGGCTTCTCCTACGAAATTTTTTTAGGGAGTGTCAAATTAATGAGCAGCCAATAAAATACTGGCGTTGTTGAATCACGGCCAATCGCAAGCGGCCATTAGCCGCGAATAGTACTGCCTACTTTTAAATAGTGCCTACAAAAACAATTTCTACTGCTTAGTTTATGGACGGTTCACCCAAAAGGGGGGAAAAAAAGGAAAAAAACGTTTCTCGGTGTAATATCTAATTTCATTGCTACCAAAATGAACTCGCAAATCGAATGTACTTTTCCTTGGTTCTACCCAACGTCAGTAATATGGCGCCAATTAAAACAATGTAAATTAAAGATAAATACTGAACTCCCAACTACTTATGTTGTAGTGTGTAATATGGCTCGAGCGCAACGCCAGGGTCCCAATCGGTCTGCAATTTAGTACACACGTTTCTAAAGGCATATCATTAACATAAAAGGTTGTATGTGAAGAACATTCTGGTCCACATCGCATAGATCGCGATATAAGGGGAACTGCTTTTGGGGGCTACACCACTTTCTGAACCTACACGGAACTGGTACTAACCTGTTAAAATATGGTTTAATTGCTTCGTCAACATGTCCTTTTCACTTTTTGCGCTCTTGCTTTCCGGAAAAGTAGCTAGAAATTTAATTAAAAATGTCGAAATATGATAGGCTGAGCAACTGCGAAATGCTATCAGCTCTGCAAAAATAACATAAAAATTATCCGTACAGGGATTATTTCAACCTAAACAGTTTCGTTTTGTCATAGAAATCGTAGTTAGGTTGAAATACGGCCTGGACCAAGAGAAAATTTTTTTCGTTATGCGGCATCCATCACGGAAATAGCGTATTTGTTTACAGCGGACGCAATGGATTATCTCTGACTGCTCGTTTCGGTAAAAGATGGCGGACATCACTGTATTACACTTCGGATAAATATTGTCAATTTTGTTCGCCTTTTAACATCGGAGAAAAGGCGAAACGGCAAGAAAACATTACAACCAAGGATTAAACCAACATTTTAAGAGACTGTCTTTGATATTTCAACGCTGGCGGCATCTTAATGGTTGTGCGTCGCTGTCATATTTCGGCTTAAATTCCTGGCATGTTTTCCGCAAAGCAAAAACGCAAAACGTGAAGAAGACTTATTGATGAAGCGACTGAACCAAGTTTCAAAAAGGTTAGTACCAGTTTCGCGTAGCTTCCTAAAGTGGTGCACCCCCCCCCCCCCCCCCCTACTTTCATCCGCATTATGTAATGATGTCAAAACAAATAATAAATTCTTGGTGCCGCATTCTGTACCATGAAACATCAGTCTGTCATTCTAAATGGGCTCGAGCGCAACGTCAGGGTCCCAAGAAGGAAATGTGCTATCGGTCTGAAATTTACTACACACGTTCCTAAATGCATATTATTTCATAAAACGGTGCATGTAAAGCTGTCAAGCGTATGAAAAATGTATAAAGTTGTTTGAAATATGGGTAGCTCGTTAGAAGTAATCACGCAATAAATGCACGTTATTAGCTGTTAATATTTATTCCACGTGTTCTTAAGTCTTCATTATTGGATAAAAACTGCTTTCCACCTGCAAATTACCGACACTTGATAAGAAGAAAATCATTAACATTTACAATTCATATGTGCGTGGCGACATATTGGATTTCAATGCTAAGATATATTGCATGGCAGCCTACCTTCCAGGGTAAAACATGGCGCTACCGTAACGGATGTTGGATACAGAGAATTTAAGTTAGTTTAAATTTTTGTTAATAGCAGTTGTGGTTAGGTTGAAATGCAGCCTGGACCAATAGTTAAAAGTAAGAAACACGCAGAAAAATATCAACATGCAATAACGTGGGCGGTAATAACATTTATTGTGTGATTACTTCTAACGAGCTACCCATATTTCAAACAACTTTATACATTTTTCATACGCTTGACGGCTTCATATGCACCGTTTTATGAAATAATATGCATTTAGGAACGTGTGTAGTAAATTTCAGACCGATAGCACATTTACTTCTTGGGACCCTGACGTTGCGCTCGAACCCTAAACTGCATTTCTTCCTATCCATAACTGGTCCAGGCCGTATTTCAACCTAATTACGTCAATTTTGAGATACGATATCTCGAGAACTAAGTGAAATATCAAAAAACTTTATTCTTTACTTTTAATTTGTCTCGTAGTGTTCTAAAAGAATCAATCATCAGATTGTGGCGCCACGGTAATGATAGAATCCCCGTGGTGAACACCCCCACCCCCACCCCTACTTTCATCCGCATTATGTAGTGATGTCAAAACAAATAATAAATTCTTGGTGCCGCATTCTGTACCATGAAACATCAGTTGTCATTCTAAACTGCATTTCTTCCTATCCATAACCTCTGCTTGTATTGCTATTTGAAAAACGAAACATCTACTACACGCGCAATAATATATTCGCTATATCTGGATCTGAATCTCTTGAGCCAACCTTAGACCTGCTTTAAAACAAACCACAACCTCCACTAATAATGCAACCCAAAAAATCAAAATTTACGCTAGTGCAATACATTCACCGCATCGCAATGTAGAACCTAATCGTCATAAGAATATTAATATGTATTTGAATTTACGTTACTATCTTAAGCAGCTTGTGTTCTGATGTCTACCAATACGTCGGAACCTACAAATATTGTCCTATCGGTATGAAATTTGGTACACACATTCCTTAGGCGATAATATTTTATTTAAAGTGTATCACGTAAGCTTCGAATACGTATAAATGAAGAAAAATCACTCGTAATGTGGGTAGATGCATACATGTTATTACGCAAGAAATACACGTTAATAGCAGTTGACATTTATTCCACGTGTTTTTAAGTCATCATTATTGAATAAAAAACGCTTTCCACATGCAAATTGCAGATACGTAATAAGTAGAAAATCATGTAATATCTACACTTTCTTTGTGCGGGCTGACTTATTGTTTTTCAGTGCTAAGATATACTGCATGGTAGCCTACCTTACATGGGCGTCTACCGTAACGAATGTTTGATACGCAGCATTTAAGTTGGTTTAATTTTTTGCTAATAGCAGTTGTGGTTAGGTTGAAATGCAGCCTGGACCAAGAATTAAGATTAAGAAACACACAGAATAAATATCGACATGTAATACTGTGTATTTCTTGCGTAATAACATGTGTGCATCTACCCACAGTTGAAGTGATTTTTCCTCATTTCCATACATTCGAAGCATACGTTATACACTTTTGAATCAAATATTATCGCCTATGGAATGTGTGTACCAAATTTCAGACCGATAGGACAATTTTTGTAGGTTCCGACGTATTGGCGAATTACCAGCAGATGAATGTAGCTCCCTCCATATGTATCACGATCTAACTACCCTGAACTAAAATTATAAATTACCTAACGCGCAAAGCATTATATACAAGGATTCAACACATACATTTTATAGTTTTCAAGAGCCTTATCCCAACGCCGTAACTTCAACCATGTACTTCTGATTGTATCGCGATCTGTTAGAATAGCGTAGAAATATAATTTTCTCGTTCACTTTGAAACCGACACAAACTTTTCCCGTACTATATTGTGAGTCCCTTAGGTGAAAATTACACTTCAGTGATCAAAGAACATTTACTTTCTACATTTTCTAACATTTTATTCGCTGAAATTCAGTTCCCTAATTATACTACATCTGTGTGTCGTAATAGTAAGTCATACTGCCATAAATAAGATGGTGTCACACTTCAAATAAACCACAAAAAGTTCTTTCGAGTATACTAACGAATTTTAAACAGCAATCCAGTAAGTATGACGTTTGTTACTTAAAGTCTGCTTACCCGAAATTTTGAGATGTTTATAAATTGTCCGAAAATTTAATACATGATGACTGTTTTATGATATTTAAACAGTCTTGCAAACGTGCACGAAAGTGCGCTCCTCCATCCTCCTCTTGGCCATACTCCCAGCCGCAAAATTACCGTGAAAGAAATGTTAAGGCTCCCAATTGTTTCTGTTTCAAGGAGTATTCATAATCACACAGAACTAACATCTATGTTCCTTTACAGATAAATATAACTCTTTTAAGAATGACTACTTATGAATAATCTCTGAATTCAGGGTTTCTAACTAGAAGTTCACATAAATTTACGCAAAGCAATTGTTATATTGTACGTGAATCTGATGAAGATATTTAATATGGAATGCTACTCAGTTTTTTAACAGTAGATCAAAAGCTATAAACGTAGTCCATCTATCATCTAAAATGTCCTAGTTACATTCTTATTATAACACAAGAAAATCTAACAGTAAGCAACTTTTTTGTTCTGAACGATATTTTCAACGTCTCGCTAGTTACTACGAATTCAACTGTGATTTTCCTACTCTGTATTTTGTTTGCTTTTAATTTTTAACCGACTTCAAAAGATGGAGGAAGTTCTCAATTCGTCTGCATTTTTTTTTTTTTTTTTTTTTTTCTGTTTGTTTGTATGTTCAGCGAAATCTTCGCTAATTTTTAAACGATTTAAATGAAAATTTTTTACTGGCTTGGATACACCTTCAAAGTGGTCCCATATAAATTTAATTGGGAAACCATCCCTTCTACCCCTTTACACCCCTTAATTTTTATACAAACCCACATATTTGTTATCCGATTTCGATGAAACTTTGGACATGTATAGTCAAAAATAAATAAAAAAATACTGTCTACTTTTGGTTTGATAAAACTGAACCCCTCTCCCCCTATCCGCCCCCATAATTTTTGCCAATTTCTTTATAGAAAGCTACAGTCGACACCATTTAACTGATCTCCATTAAAGTCGGCATATACATCTAATTTTTCATGGAGAAGGTTTATGACCAATAAATAAAAATAAAAAAAACCTTTATACCCCTTAATTTTATAGAAACCTACGCTTCTTATCTGATTTTGAATGAACTTCACACAAGTATACTTTAAAACAAAAAGAAAAATCCTATCAACATTTGGTCTGCCAAAACTCAACCCCTCTCCCTCTTTCCACCCCCTTAATTTTTGCTAATGTTCTTTATAAAAAGCTGCAGTCGACACCGTTTGACCGATTATCATCAGTCTTGGCATATACATGTAATTTTTCACGGAGAAGGTTTCTGACCAAAAAATTAATAAAAAGCTACCCCTCTCCCCCTTTACACCCATTAATTTTTATACAAACCCACATTTATTATCCGATTTCGATGGAACTTTGGACATGTATAGTCAAAAATAAAGAGAAAAATACTGTCAACTTTTAGTTTGAAAAAACTGAAGCCCACTCCCCCTATTCACCACCTTAATTTTTGCGAATGTTCTTTACACAATGCTACCATTTAACATTAAAGTTGATATATACATGCAATTTTTTATGGAGAGGTTTCCTACAAAAAAAATATTTAAAAAACCACCCCATGTCCCCCTTTACACACCTTAATTTTATAGAAACCTACATTACTAATCTTAGTTTAATTGAACTTTATACATGTTTACTTTAAAACAAAGAGAAAAATCCTGTCAATATATGATCTGCCAAAGCTTAAACCCTCTCGCTCCTTCAACCCCGTTAATTTTTGTCATTGTTCTTTATTAAAAGCTACAGTAGCCACAGTCTGACTGATTACCGTGAAAGTTGGTGCTTAAATCTATTTTTTCACAAAGAAGGTTTCTGACCAAAAAATCCAAACACCGGCCCCTCTCCCATTAAACCGCTTAATTTTTTACACAAACCCACACTTTTTATCCGTTCCAGATAGAACTTAGCAAATTTTACTATAAAACAAAGAGAAAAATAACGTTAACTTTTGGTTTTGAAAAACTGAATCCCTCTCCCCGTTTCCATCCCCTTGATTTTTGTCAATTTTCTTTTAAAAAGCTACAGTCGACACCATCTGATCGTTCTTTATGAAAGTTGGCACATATATGTATTTTTTTATGCAGAAGATTTCTGACCAAAAAATCCAAAAACTACCCCAACTCCCGTTTTACACCCCTTAATTTTTGTACAAACCTACATTTCAATCTGATTTCGGTGGAACTTGGCATGTGTATACTTTAAAACAAAGAGAAAAAAAATACTGTCCACATTACATTCACAAAAACGAAAACCCTAGTCCCCTTTCTACCCCTTTAATTTCTGTCAATGTTCTTCATAAAAAGCTACATTTTCTGTCTGATTTTGAAGCTAGTATGTACTTGTATACTTCAAAACAAACAGAAAAATACTGTCTACATTTGGTTTAGATAAGCCAAACCTCTCTCCCCCCTTTCCATCCCCTTAATCTATACAAAGCTACACTTTCTATCCGATTCTGTATGAAATTTGCACACGTATACTTTAAACATACAGAACAATTGTGTTTAAATTAGGTTGCAGAAGCCCAACCACTCTTTCCTTCTACCCCTACCGCTCCTAATTTCCAATGTTCTTTATAGATACCCACAGTTTTTATCAGGTTTGGATGTAACACTGCACATGTATACTTAAAAACAAAGAGAAATGTAGTGTCTGCATTCTGTTTACAAAACCCAACCGCTCACTCCCTTACCCCATTAAATTTTTGCAAATGTTCTTTACACAAAGCCACAGTTTTTATCTGGTTTCGATGGGACTTTGCACATATATACTTTAAAACAAAGAGAACAATACTGTCCACACTAGCTTTACAGAAACCATACTACTCTTTGTTTCCACATCCCTTAATTGTTTTTTATACATACCTACAGTTTTTATCCGATATCAATAGAAATTTACACACGTATACTTTAAATCAATCAGAAAAAGACAGTCTACGTTTGGTATACAAGAGGAACCCAATCTCTCTTCCCCTTTACCCCCACCCCTTTTAATTTCAAATGTTCTTAACAAAAATCCACAGTTTTAAAACCCAATTAAACTATTTTTAAGTCATGGCAGAATATTCGTAAAATAAATGTGTCCTAATGTCTCAACATGTACTTCAGATTTCAACTTGGACCCCAAGCTTTCACGTTGTGAAACCCATTAAAAAAATCTATATTTTCTGTGTGATGCCGGAACAAACAGATATATGCCAGAGACAGATCTATGTATGTGGTATGTATTAATGCCCAGATGTTACATGTTTTGACTATCGAACAGCAGGCTTTAACAGACGTTATGATTAGATCTAAACACAGTGAGTATCAAAATTTAAACTGACATTCCTTAACACAACATATAATTCATTCCATTTTGGAAGTTGTTGGGGTATATAAAGAAAGATTTTTTTTTTTTTGGAGGCAAATGGTTTAACCACTGAGCTACCAGGAAGTTAGCAAAACGAGAACTTCTGCGCCACATTTAAAATACAAAACAAGCTAAAATACATCTAAAAATTTAAAAAGAAAATAATTGTTTAAAAAAACATAAAAACCACCTTCAAAAAAAGAATACTAAAAATTTTAAAATAACTTTATGCCTTGCTTAGAAGAAAGTAAATCTAAATGGACAAGATTTTACATTACCGTTATTGAAATTTTTACATTAATTAGTTATTTTTCGAGTCAGTCTGTAAATTTTTAGCTACACGACCAACCCTTAGTATTTTTCTTCATAGCGTAGATAACCACACTACCCGTTTTTTCTTGTAAGTTAGAGCACTTGCTAACTTTGAATATGTATAATTCATCATCAACCACTGTTTTTAGGGGAATATGGGATCATTTCCATAGCTTGTCCGCAGATCGTCCTTTAATGATTGCACGTCGTCTTGGAAAATTACTTCTTGCAGGTCTACGGATTTCTGCTACAACTTGATCCAACTTTACTGATGTTTCTCTCATGAATTTCTGTAATCGCTGATAAAATTTCATTAGTGTGTATCGTATGTCCTGCTGATATGGACGATGTAAGTAACTTAAGTCGTTCAACGTGTTCGTTGGGATCGTCCAAATTTAAATATTCCTTCATGGGAAGAAGGCCATAATTGGACTGAAAAACAAATTTAGAGATTATATTTTTATAATTGTCACTGTTTGCAGGTAACTAAACTTTACAGAGGGGACTATATTTTACTCTATTGGCACTTGTGCTGTTTAATATTTCCGATTAGCTTTTCAAGTCCTAGTTGCCATATATTTTTACGTTTCTTAAAAAAAAAAAGTTCCAATAACCCTTGTGTTCCCTCAAATTCAGTGCCACCTATGACAACCGAGCGTGGTGGTGTAACGGATAGCGTTCTGGCCTCGCATTCGGGAGGACGGCGGTTCGAATCCCCGTCCGGGCATCCAGATTTGGGTTTTCCATGGTTTCCCCAAATCACTCCAGGTGAATGCCGGGATGCTTCCTTCAAAAGGCCATGGCCGAATTCCTTCCCATTCCTTGCCCCCATCCTTTCCCGTCTCTAAAGACCACGTTGTTAAAAAGGGACGTTAAACTGTTACAAAAAAAAAATACACCTATGACAATAACATCTTCTCCAAAAGACATTGACAAATTTCCAATCAATAATGAATCATTCTTCTTTCGAAAATCATACCCTGATTCAAGATCTCGCATACTTCGCTTTAGTGAATTCATGAACGCTTTGATCGTGTAAGAAGACTGCTGCTACTGTTGCTCGTAGGATTTATATGCGGTGAAAAAAACTAAGTAGATCACCTCACTTCACATACATCAACCCATTATCAAAGTTAATTTTTACTCAATTCAGTCTTACATCGACCCTTTTGGGTTTGACTATTGAGTGGATTTCACCACTGACAGGTATTTCACAATAATTTCGGCTTGTATTTAGTACTAGGCATTATTTTTAATCGTATCCGTTGCGAAAATAATTTCAACCATTGTCACTACTATCTTTATAAAAACATTAGATCATCATTAATTGCTTTGGTAGCATATCGTTTCGTTACATCATCATCTTCATCGACGGGGTCAGCTATATGTTATAGTATTCTACCTTGAAAATCCAGAAGCCTGTGTTGAGGTGGGTGCACCAACACTCTTTTGCTCTGAACCGTCGATGTTCTATCAAACTTGTCCATGGTTGTAATGATGGTAGTACCAAGTGTGCTTGGCTATTTATTTAAAAAAATGTATAAAATCCGTTTTGGTACCATTATACATATATACTGCAGTCTTTGTCAATAACCACAGATACACGTTTATTTCCACTACATCAGTATCAACATAAGTTTTTACATATCGGTATTAACGTGAACGTTATAAATGTGTTTGAGATTTATATCCTCTTGTTTAAAGAGTACAATCAAGTTGGCGTTTTATCTTTCCAACTGTTTCGGTATCCAACTGTATGTCTGACACAAGTAGCAGCAATCAAGTAACCGATGTCTCCCCGTACAACAGTAGTCTCGTATATCATTCTGCTTTGCACATGAAATACAAACACAGAACTTGGTGGACTTACACTTTGATAATTGTTAAATGTCAAATATCGAATTCCTTTCCTTTAAGGGGTTTCAGTATTTCTTCTAACAACTGATACTTTCGATGGTATGATGACTTGAAAAATACATCTACATTTTAAAATTTAAATCCATTGGGGTATCCAGCAGGGAAAGCAATAGGTTGGTGTATCCACAATTTGAAATTCCACACTATTGCCCATTCGGTCTCGGGGAACAGAGCTTCGTTCTTCTTCTTCTATTTGTTCTCTGCAACAACTGCATTATTCGCAGATAATATGCTGTTTGTCGAATCGCATATTGACGGAGTTTTCAAGCCGCTCTGGCTATATATAGGTGAGCTAAAATGCAAAGTCACTCTCGCCTCACGCAGTCGAAGGCTTCGCATCTACTCGCAGCCAAGACAACATGGGAGCGGAGTTACGCCAGCGGAAACGACTGGGCATCGCGCTGCTACTACCAGACAGCACAGTCATCGCGCAGTATGGTGAGGAACTGCGTCCTGTCTCACCGCAGCAAACACCGTCACGCCGACGCCGAGCTGAGTCGACATCAGGCGACGTTGCTACGG